>OY829125.1:25000-40000 GCA_963691645.1 Pelosia muscerda | reverse complement strand
AAAAATACTAATAAAACAAGTCTAATTTCTAAAATGTACCCTCTTGGCTGTTTCTTCTTCTAAGCTAGGTGCTTCTTTCATTCTATCACTTTCATTTCCTTCCTTGCTTCCATCCCATTACTTTCTTACCAACTCTTTTAAAAACCCTCTCATACTAATCATTCATCCCGTGGGGCGTGGGGCATCCGGGTGATCAGCAAACTTCCCTCGGAACCACAGACAGCACTTCCCAGTCCATTTTCCCACTCTTGTATCGGCCTCCCTCAGCTATTTCTAAAAATAGCTGTATGAGGCCGATCACTTCCTGTTCCTTCTTAAAACAATCCCAATTACCTTTTCCCAATACTCTAGGAAGTGCTGCCTGTAGTTCTTTGTTACCAGGACTGGAAAATTTGCTACACAAACCTCCAGTTGGATCCGACACTCCAACTCATACCTGTCCCTAGCGAAGATGGGACAGTCCGCGACCAGGTGCGCAACCGATTCCACGACCCCTGGCTCGCAGGCGCATGATGGGTCCCCCTTACACTTGAAGCGACTCAAGTATTCAGAGAACCCACCATGCCCCGTTAATAGCTGGGTCGTGGTGCCGGCTATCTCCATCTTACGGACGGTTCTGTACGCAGCCACAGCGCACGGAAAGAAGAGCTTGGTACCAGAAGCAGTCGTACCCGTTTTATAGCGTCCGTTCCACTTGTCAAGCGTGATCTGACGCAGGCTACGCTTGACAAATGAGACGGGACACAGGTCATAGTTCGGCCTCGTCTTCGACCTCAAAGCCGCCTCCTTGGCGAGCTGGTCCGCTCGCTCGTTGCCCTCCAACCCTACGTGGGCCTTGATCC
Organism: Pelosia muscerda; assembly: GCA_963691645.1. Taxonomy (NCBI): domain Eukaryota; kingdom Metazoa; phylum Arthropoda; class Insecta; order Lepidoptera; family Erebidae; genus Pelosia; species Pelosia muscerda. The sequence goes on along the minus strand of OY829125.1, from coordinate 39,158 downwards.
AGAACAGGGATATTTCCTTGTTCTGGACCAAGCCCCGCTTGATATTGTCTCTGGCTTCGACAGCCAGAGGGTGGAGGGCACGGGGGTTGACAACCGTTTGGAGAGCGGCTTTGCTGTCGCTGAGGATGCCGAACGTCGTGGCCGCGCCGCGCCTAAGGACCTCACTGGTCGCTTTGCATAAAGCCAGGAGTTCGGCCTGGTAGACGGTACAATGTGGGGCGAGAGCAAGTTTGAGGGTCTTTGTTTCGGCGTCGCTATTCCAAATGGATAGCGCAGCGCCGACACGACCCTCAATCTTGCTCCCGTCCGTGAAGATGCGCACCTGGATGGTGTTGGTGCGCTGATAATCTTCCTCGTCTACCAGGCTGGTGAAGTCCAGACTTATATGCTCCGCGGGGTGAGGTACCTCCATTGCTGAAGCCATCCGTTCGACCTCTCTGTCTCCCAACCATGACTGGGACACTCCTCTCTTGGCCTCATAAAGTGAGGCCACCTCGCGAACTCTGAGGTCCAGAGGGAGCATTCCAGCCAAGATTAGACTTGAGTGCAGAGAAACCGTCCGGTAGCCCTTGCAAAGTTTTTGCGCGAACCCGCGCTGCACCACGGCTAACTGCTTCCGGATACCGAGCTTCTCCACCGCTGGACACCAGCTGCTGGCTGCGTACAGCACCGTCGGTTCCACGGCTGCGGTGTAGATGGTCCGGATCACCTCGGGATGTAGTCCCCAACCGATCCGGGCCATCCGCGCCAGCTTGTGGTAGATGGCGATAGCCTTTTTGCATTGGTTGGTGACGTGGGTGTTGAAGGTTAGCTTGTGGTCGATGGTGAGCCCCAGGATCTTGATTTCCTTGGACATGCCAATGTCTATCCCGCCCATGCTGAGGCGTGGGACATCGTACTTAAGCCTCCGCGTGATTACCATCGCACAAGTTTTGTGCGGTGCGAATTTCAGCTTCATTCCGATGCCCCACTCCCGCACATGCTCGAGAGAGGCATTGGCCTGTCTCTCAATCTCCAAGGCGCTGTCACCATCGAACACAAGCACCACGTCGTCCGCGAATGCCTGGACGCGAGCTGCCCCATCCTCCAACCGTCGCAGTAAGGGATCCAACAAGAGGTTCCACAGTAAGGGTCCGCCAATGGAACCCTGAACGCAACCCTTCCCCGTAGGGCGTTCGCACTCCTCGCCCGCATACCTTACCCTCACTCTCCTGTCGCTAAGGTAGCTGTTGATAACTCGTCTCAAGTTTGCCGGACACCTTTCCTCAGCCAGTCGTACCTTAATAGCCGGCCACCAGGCGCTATCGAAGGCGCCCTCTATGTCCAAGGACACCATAAGGACTATCCTCTTCTCATCAAGTCTAGCCCTTATGTGGCCCATGAGGTCATAGAGGGCGTCTTCGGTACTTTTCTGGGGCATAAAGCCGTACTGGCGAGTACTAATCCTCGGCATTAAGTAGAAATTGAGACGAGTTACCAACATCCTCTCGTACACCTTCCCCAGAACCGGTAACAGACCAATAGGTCTGTACGATTTGGGGACGGCGTACGAGTCCTTGCCGGGCTTCCTCAATGCCACCACCACGGCTTCCTTCCATATTTTAGGAAAGTAGCCGTGGCGAAGGCACCGATTCAGCAGCTCCAAGAAGAATGAGGGGTCGGCCCTAATGGCGTGGGTGCAAATGTCGGCTGTGAAGCCATCCGCCCCCGGGGCTTTCTTCGGATTGAACTTCCGAAGAGCACCGAAGAGCTCACCCACTGTAAAAGGTGGGTCATCCTCATGATGACCCTCATCCCGCTCCAACCCCTTAGCCTTTTCCCTGACTCTTCGGTGCCCTTCGTTGTCCTCCTCCTCCCGGTCCTCCGGGTAGAAGGTCCGAGCTAAAAGCTCGGCCGAACCTTTTGCGTCCAGGTAAGATCCATTGGCGGAAAGCAGAGTATCCTCTTCCCTTACCGTGGCCCTACCTATCACCCGGTAGATGCCCTCCCATAGTCCCTCCATGTCCTGCCTTCCGCAGAAGTTCTTCCAACTTTCGACTTGTGCCTTTTTTACTTCACTTTCATACATCTCCTTTCGTTCCAGGTACTGAGCTATAACGAACGACCTGCGGACCGGTGCGGCGTACCTGATTCGACGCTTGAAGGTGACCATTACCTTTTTAAGGCCAGCGAGTCTTTCCGACCACCACGGTGCAGTGGTCAACCCCACTGGTTTTTTCACTGGGATGCTTTCGCGGCACGCGCTCCCAACAGCTTCCGTATATGCTTCGGCCAAGGCATCCAATTCGTTGGTATGCCTTGTTTCGCCTATCGCAATATCCGGAAGCTGCCGGGCCATGCTAGCCCCGAAAGCCTCCCAGTTGGCCTTTCTGGTATTATAGGCCCGAGTGGTCCTTTTTATTTGCGTACCACTCGCCTTTATTAAATTGAGGTTGAACACCACACCGTTGTGGTCTGAGCTCGGGCATAGGCTTGAGTCCACCCTCCAAGCGTCGACCCAGGGAAACGCACCGTCCGTGCAGGCCGTCACGTCTACATAGCTACAGTACCTATGTCCACCCCTCACACAGTCGAAAGTTGGAATATCCCCGCTGTTCAGGACATGGAGGTCCATTTCAGCGAGTACCCCACTCAATAACTCGCCTCTGTCGTCTTCGGTTGGGTGCCCCCACCAGGTGCTATGCGCATTTGCGTCCCCACCCAGAACAGTAAGCCGGGAACCTAGGCTTCGTCTCACCTCCTTGAGCCGCTCCAAGTAAGGAGCCAACGGCGTTGGCCTCGGTTCGAAATAAAAGGATACCAGCGTGATCTCCCAGGCACTGGTCCGGATCCCCACCACCGCGATGTTGTCGGTGGTGAGTTGCGGGTACTGTATGACGTCCACATTTGGGTCAAAGACGGCAATGGACGCCTTTACAGTCCCTCCTCCTTGTCCAGTGTTCTGGAAGACCCTTACGCCCTGGTATCCTTTCATTCTCCCGGTATTGCCGGTATAGGGCTCCTGAATTAGAGCGGCTGTGGCCTTGCGCCTCGAGGCTTCGAGAACGAAGGTTTCGGTTGCCAGCTTACTCCTCTGGAGGTTAGCCTGCAGCATCCTGTGTGGGGTCACATTCCTCGGATCAACATTAGCACTGGTATTGAGTGGTGGTCCTCGCTATCACGTCCCATCTCTGACGCACTGGGCACAGATGGCTGAACACACTGTGACATGTGCCGCTGAGCCTCTCTCTCCGGCAATTGGTGCAGGTAGGCTCTGCACCGGCACTGTAGCTCGGGCATGCGGCTTTTAAATGCCCTTCGCCGCAGTGGCTACACTTAGGCTCAGTGCCGGTGCAGAATTTCCTGGTATGCCCGTAACCCAGGCACAGGGAGCATTGCACCAACGGTGACTGATCTGCAACCCTAATGGGCTGCAGATCGACGTGGAGCTTCCCTATGCCTAGGGCACGGGCCCATATCGCCGGGGAGACCCTCAGCACCACATGGCACGTGTGGGGGTTCCTCGCCGTCCGCCGGTACAGTACGGCCATCCTCACCTGCTCCGGTGCCAAGTTCCGGAACACATCAGTGTTCCGGGCCTTTACGGCTCTGAGCAGGTCCTCATCCTTGAGGCTTCTGAGGACGCCGTACAGTATGAGGAGTGGGTCTTTGTTTTTGACCTCCTCGACGGCGAGGTTAGACTCCCTCTCCAGCAGCCTCTTCTGTGCCCTCTTTCTTTCATCTTCTGTCTTATATCCTATAAATACCTTCCTGTCTTTCGCCTTTCTTACTTTCTCAACTGTTATCCATCCCTCATCTTCGCTTGCAATCTTCCTCAGTCTTTCCATCACCTGCTCTCCCGTATCACTTTCATTCTTGGACGTGACCACCACGGTGTGCAGTGTCGTACCGCCCGTAGGCTTAAGGCCCGGGCGGGCCGCCACTGCACCCGCGTAAGTCATCGTCCCCTTCTTTTCCCTTTCTCTCTCTCTTTCATCCTGCCTCTCAATACTCTCCTTTATTTCCTTCGTCGTACTTACACTCTCTTTTAGTAATCTCTCACACTCCCTTTCATCCTTTTTACTCACATTCTCTCTTATTTCCCTAATCATTCTTCCATTCTCTTTCAGTAAACTTTCATACACACCTAGCTTGTTTAAAATGGCTTCCTCAAAATCGGAGGGAGGAAGCGCCGAGGCAGGGACAGGGGGGGCAGATGCCGGTATGACGAAAGTCGTCTCTGCCCCCCCTGCGCTCTGCCTCTTCAAAAGCCGCTTCCTCTCCTCTTCGTATGCCTTGATTATCCCCTCCAGGTGCTCCGTCCTCACTCTTATTTCCTCCTTGATCTCTCGTTTGATATTCCCTGATATTCGGAGCTGCTGCCGAATCACTTCACAGCTCTCAATGGCTGCCGTGCAGCGTCTCGGCGGCATCGGTACGCGCAGCGGGGACGTAGGTCTTGGTGCCCCTTTTTTTGATTGTTTAGGCTGGTCCACATATTGCGACTCCAGCCTATCAATGCTGCGACGTACCGATGGCGTCGGACGCCGCACTACCCCTAGTGAGGTCTCCTCTGCGGGAGGGGGTGTGGGTTTGTTGCCCAATGTTGCGGCAGCAGCTCCTGGACGGTCGCACCTGGGGGAGTGCACAGTCGCCATTTTGGAGCGCGTTCAAATTTAAAATTTTAAAATATAAAAAGATTTGCAATGCAAGTAAAATTAAGTGTACAAAGTACACGTCAATAAATTAGTCAAAAAATAAATGAAATTAAATTAAGATAAAAATAAATTATATAAATTTAAAATGTCAAATAAAATTGTATAAATTAGAATGTCAATAAAAATTAAAAAATAAAAAAAATACAAAAAATTCTGTCAATAGTAATAAATGCAATAATAAAACTTGTCAATAGACACAATAATTAAGTCAGATAATAAAACAATATAGATAATAAACGCTATGTCGTACACTGATAGTGGTTTCCAATTTTGGGCGGCCCGCGTCCGCACTGCGGATGCTCCTCCCACCCGAGGCTATAAGCCTAAGACGTAAAAACAGGGTGGGCGGGCGGGGCTCGCGATTATTAAAATTGCGTATTTCTCGGTAATTAGGGACCCTAGCGGGGCGCGAGAGGTACCTACGGATAGGTCCCGACGTACTCCACAAGGTGGTGTGAGCAGCTATACAGGCCTCCTTGGAAAAATTTAGAATAAACACTGAAAAACGTGAAACTGTACCTATTTAACTGAGACTAAAAGTTGTTTTTCAGGAGAACTACTCTTCCGGAAACTACAGGAGCGGTACCAACGGACGCGGAACGCCCGCGTGCACACGTCTGAAGAACCAGGAGTACAGGTTTGTATGGTCCGAGGACCAGAAAATGCAATTATTATGTAAATTTGGTAAATTTATTGAATTTTAGGAGGTCGGCCTGATGCTGATGATGATATATTGGTGTTATATACCCTTGCGGGGCGTCGAGAGGTAGGTATTAACGTCGCGCACCTGATGGTATAGAAATATCGCTATGCGTCCCTATAAAAAACAGATTTTAAAAGTGTTTGACTGGAAACAAAGTGTGAAAATTTATGAAAATCTATGAAAACTTGAGTTTTCAATATGGAAACTGTCCAAAATTTTTATCGCGTCGTGTAGACGACGGCGTTACGCTTCCAATGGTATAGCACACTTGGTATTTATTTATAGATTTTATCAATGTAATTACGTATGTGATACTGTTTACAGTCAATTTGATACAAAATTGCTGCCCTAAGGTAACCTCGGTCCTCACCCCTCGAACTTGGAAAGCTGATTGCTGGCGAACCACAAGTCCCAGCTGGTCGAGTGGGGTACCGGCGAGGAGGTCTCGACGTCACCTATAGGGATATCCTGTGAAAATTTAGAAAAACCCGGAAACAGAGAAAATGATTTTTCCCTAGGAAATGAAAAATTATTAAAATTGCGTATTTCTCGGTAATTAGGGACCCTAGCGGGGCGCGAGAGGTACCTACGGATAGGTCCCGACGTACTCCACAAGGTGGTGTGAGCAGCTATACAGGCCTCCTTGGAAAAATTTAGAATAAACACTGAAAAACGTGAAACTGTACCTATTTAACTGAGACTAAAAGTTGTTTTTCAGGAGAACTACTCTTCCGGAAACTACAGGAGCGGTACCAACGGACGCGGAACGCCCGCGTGCACACGTCTGAAGAACCAGGAGTACAGGTTTGTATGGTCCGAGGACCAGAAAATGCAATTATTATGTAAATTTGGTAAATTTATTGAATTTTAGGAGGTCGGCCTGATGCTGATGATGATATATTGGTGTTATATACCCTTGCGGGGCGTCGAGAGGTAGGTATTAACGTCGCGCACCTGATGGTATAGAAATATCGCTATGCGTCCCTATAAAAAACAGATTTTAAAAGTGTTTGACTGGAAACAAAGTGTGAAAATTTATGAAAATCTATGAAAACTTGAGTTTTCAATATGGAAACTGTCCAAAATTTTTATCGCGTCGTGTAGACGACGGCGTTACGCTTCCAATGGTATAGCACACTTGGTATTTATTTATAGATTTTATCAATGTAATTACGTATGTGATACTGTTTACAGTCAATTTGATACAAAATTGCTGCCCTAAGGTAACCTCGGTCCTCACCCCTCGAACTTGGAAAGCTGATTGCTGGCGAACCACAAGTCCCAGCTGGTCGAGTGGGGTACCGGCGAGGAGGTCTCGACGTCACCTATAGGGATATCCTGTGAAAATTTAGAAAAACCCGGAAACAGAGAAAATGATTTTTCCCTAGGAAATGAAAAATTATTAAAATTGCGTATTTCTCGGTAATTAGGGACCCTAGCGGGGCGCGAGAGGTACCTACGGATAGGTCCCGACGTACTCCACAAGGTGGTGTGAGCAGCTATACAGGCCTCCTTGGAAAAATTTAGAATAAACACTGAAAAACGTGAAACTGTACCTATTTAACTGAGACTAAAAGTTGTTTTTCAGGAGAACTACTCTTCCGGAAACTACAGGAGCGGTACCAACGGACGCGGAACGCCCGCGTGCACACGTCTGAAGAACCAGGAGTACAGGTTTGTATGGTCCGAGGACCAGAAAATGCAATTATTATGTAAATTTGGTAAATTTATTGAATTTTAGGAGGTCGGCCTGATGCTGATGATGATATATTGGTGTTATATACCCTTGCGGGGCGTCGAGAGGTAGGTATTAACGTCGCGCACCTGATGGTATAGAAATATCGCTATGCGTCCCTATAAAAAACAGATTTTAAAAGTGTTTGACTGGAAACAAAGTGTGAAAATTTATGAAAATCTATGAAAACTTGAGTTTTCAATATGGAAACTGTCCAAAATTTTTATCGCGTCGTGTAGACGACGGCGTTACGCTTCCAATGGTATAGCACACTTGGTATTTATTTATAGATTTTATCAATGTAATTACGTATGTGATACTGTTTACAGTCAATTTGATACAAAATTGCTGCCCTAAGGTAACCTCGGTCCTCACCCCTCGAACTTGGAAAGCTGATTGCTGGCGAACCACAAGTCCCAGCTGGTCGAGTGGGGTACCGGCGAGGAGGTCTCGACGTCACCTATAGGGATATCCTGTGAAAATTTAGAAAAACCCGGAAACAGAGAAAATGATTTTTCCCTAGGAAATGAAAAATTATTAAAATTGCGTATTTCTCGGTAATTAGGGACCCTAGCGGGGCGCGAGAGGTACCTACGGATAGGTCCCGACGTACTCCACAAGGTGGTGTGAGCAGCTATACAGGCCTCCTTGGAAAAATTTAGAATAAACACTGAAAAACGTGAAACTGTACCTATTTAACTGAGACTAAAAGTTGTTTTTCAGGAGAACTACTCTTCCGGAAACTACAGGAGCGGTACCAACGGACGCGGAACGCCCGCGTGCACACGTCTGAAGAACCAGGAGTACAGGTTTGTATGGTCCGAGGACCAGAAAATGCAATTATTATGTAAATTTGGTAAATTTATTGAATTTTAGGAGGTCGGCCTGATGCTGATGATGATATATTGGTGTTATATACCCTTGCGGGGCGTCGAGAGGTAGGTATTAACGTCGCGCACCTGATGGTATAGAAATATCGCTATGCGTCCCTATAAAAAACAGATTTTAAAAGTGTTTGACTGGAAACAAAGTGTGAAAATTTATGAAAATCTATGAAAACTTGAGTTTTCAATATGGAAACTGTCCAAAATTTTTATCGCGTCGTGTAGACGACGGCGTTACGCTTCCAATGGTATAGCACACTTGGTATTTATTTATAGATTTTATCAATGTAATTACGTATGTGATACTGTTTACAGTCAATTTGATACAAAATTGCTGCCCTAAGGTAACCTCGGTCCTCACCCCTCGAACTTGGAAAGCTGATTGCTGGCGAACCACAAGTCCCAGCTGGTCGAGTGGGGTACCGGCGAGGAGGTCTCGACGTCACCTATAGGGATATCCTGTGAAAATTTAGAAAAACCCGGAAACAGAGAAAATGATTTTTCCCTAGGAAATGAAAAATTATTAAAATTGCGTATTTCTCGGTAATTAGGGACCCTAGCGGGGCGCGAGAGGTACCTACGGATAGGTCCCGACGTACTCCACAAGGTGGTGTGAGCAGCTATACAGGCCTCCTTGGAAAAATTTAGAATAAACACTGAAAAACGTGAAACTGTACCTATTTAACTGAGACTAAAAGTTGTTTTTCAGGAGAACTACTCTTCCGGAAACTACAGGAGCGGTACCAACGGACGCGGAACGCCCGCGTGCACACGTCTGAAGAACCAGGAGTACAGGTTTGTATGGTCCGAGGACCAGAAAATGCAATTATTATGTAAATTTGGTAAATTTATTGAATTTTAGGAGGTCGGCCTGATGCTGATGATGATATATTGGTGTTATATACCCTTGCGGGGCGTCGAGAGGTAGGTATTAACGTCGCGCACCTGATGGTATAGAAATATCGCTATGCGTCCCTATAAAAAACAGATTTTAAAAGTGTTTGACTGGAAACAAAGTGTGAAAATTTATGAAAATCTATGAAAACTTGAGTTTTCAATATGGAAACTGTCCAAAATTTTTATCGCGTCGTGTAGACGACGGCGTTACGCTTCCAATGGTATAGCACACTTGGTATTTATTTATAGATTTTATCAATGTAATTACGTATGTGATACTGTTTACAGTCAATTTGATACAAAATTGCTGCCCTAAGGTAACCTCGGTCCTCACCCCTCGAACTTGGAAAGCTGATTGCTGGCGAACCACAAGTCCCAGCTGGTCGAGTGGGGTACCGGCGAGGAGGTCTCGACGTCACCTATAGGGATATCCTGTGAAAATTTAGAAAAACCCGGAAACAGAGAAAATGATTTTTCCCTAGGAAATGAAAAATTATTAAAATTGCGTATTTCTCGGTAATTAGGGACCCTAGCGGGGCGCGAGAGGTACCTACGGATAGGTCCCGACGTACTCCACAAGGTGGTGTGAGCAGCTATACAGGCCTCCTTGGAAAAATTTAGAATAAACACTGAAAAACGTGAAACTGTACCTATTTAACTGAGACTAAAAGTTGTTTTTCAGGAGAACTACTCTTCCGGAAACTACAGGAGCGGTACCAACGGACGCGGAACGCCCGCGTGCACACGTCTGAAGAACCAGGAGTACAGGTTTGTATGGTCCGAGGACCAGAAAATGCAATTATTATGTAAATTTGGTAAATTTATTGAATTTTAGGAGGTCGGCCTGATGCTGATGATGATATATTGGTGTTATATACCCTTGCGGGGCGTCGAGAGGTAGGTATTAACGTCGCGCACCTGATGGTATAGAAATATCGCTATGCGTCCCTATAAAAAACAGATTTTAAAAGTGTTTGACTGGAAACAAAGTGTGAAAATTTATGAAAATCTATGAAAACTTGAGTTTTCAATATGGAAACTGTCCAAAATTTTTATCGCGTCGTGTAGACGACGGCGTTACGCTTCCAATGGTATAGCACACTTGGTATTTATTTATAGATTTTATCAATGTAATTACGTATGTGATACTGTTTACAGTCAATTTGATACAAAATTGCTGCCCTAAGGTAACCTCGGTCCTCACCCCTCGAACTTGGAAAGCTGATTGCTGGCGAACCACAAGTCCCAGCTGGTCGAGTGGGGTACCGGCGAGGAGGTCTCGACGTCACCTATAGGGATATCCTGTGAAAATTTAGAAAAACCCGGAAACAGAGAAAATGATTTTTCCCTAGGAAATGAAAAATTATTAAAATTGCGTATTTCTCGGTAATTAGGGACCCTAGCGGGGCGCGAGAGGTACCTACGGATAGGTCCCGACGTACTCCACAAGGTGGTGTGAGCAGCTATACAGGCCTCCTTGGAAAAATTTAGAATAAACACTGAAAAACGTGAAACTGTACCTATTTAACTGAGACTAAAAGTTGTTTTTCAGGAGAACTACTCTTCCGGAAACTACAGGAGCGGTACCAACGGACGCGGAACGCCCGCGTGCACACGTCTGAAGAACCAGGAGTACAGGTTTGTATGGTCCGAGGACCAGAAAATGCAATTATTATGTAAATTTGGTAAATTTATTGAATTTTAGGAGGTCGGCCTGATGCTGATGATGATATATTGGTGTTATATACCCTTGCGGGGCGTCGAGAGGTAGGTATTAACGTCGCGCACCTGATGGTATAGAAATATCGCTATGCGTCCCTATAAAAAACAGATTTTAAAAGTGTTTGACTGGAAACAAAGTGTGAAAATTTATGAAAATCTATGAAAACTTGAGTTTTCAATATGGAAACTGTCCAAAATTTTTATCGCGTCGTGTAGACGACGGCGTTACGCTTCCAATGGTATAGCACACTTGGTATTTATTTATAGATTTTATCAATGTAATTACGTATGTGATACTGTTTACAGTCAATTTGATACAAAATTGCTGCCCTAAGGTAACCTCGGTCCTCACCCCTCGAACTTGGAAAGCTGATTGCTGGCGAACCACAAGTCCCAGCTGGTCGAGTGGGGTACCGGCGAGGAGGTCTCGACGTCACCTATAGGGATATCCTGTGAAAATTTAGAAAAACCCGGAAACAGAGAAAATGATTTTTCCCTAGGAAATGAAAAATTATTAAAATTGCGTATTTCTCGGTAATTAGGGACCCTAGCGGGGCGCGAGAGGTACCTACGGATAGGTCCCGACGTACTCCACAAGGTGGTGTGAGCAGCTATACAGGCCTCCTTGGAAAAATTTAGAATAAACACTGAAAAACGTGAAACTGTACCTATTTAACTGAGACTAAAAGTTGTTTTTCAGGAGAACTACTCTTCCGGAAACTACAGGAGCGGTACCAACGGACGCGGAACGCCCGCGTGCACACGTCTGAAGAACCAGGAGTACAGGTTTGTATGGTCCGAGGACCAGAAAATGCAATTATTATGTAAATTTGGTAAATTTATTGAATTTTAGGAGGTCGGCCTGATGCTGATGATGATATATTGGTGTTATATACCCTTGCGGGGCGTCGAGAGGTAGGTATTAACGTCGCGCACCTGATGGTATAGAAATATCGCTATGCGTCCCTATAAAAAACAGATTTTAAAAGTGTTTGACTGGAAACAAAGTGTGAAAATTTATGAAAATCTATGAAAACTTGAGTTTTCAATATGGAAACTGTCCAAAATTTTTATCGCGTCGTGTAGACGACGGCGTTACGCTTCCAATGGTATAGCACACTTGGTATTTATTTATAGATTTTATCAATGTAATTACGTATGTGATACTGTTTACAGTCAATTTGATACAAAATTGCTGCCCTAAGGTAACCTCGGTCCTCACCCCTCGAACTTGGAAAGCTGATTGCTGGCGAACCACAAGTCCCAGCTGGTCGAGTGGGGTACCGGCGAGGAGGTCTCGACGTCACCTATAGGGATATCCTGTGAAAATTTAGAAAAACCCGGAAACAGAGAAAATGATTTTTCCCTAGGAAATGAAAAATTATTAAAATTGCGTATTTCTCGGTAATTAGGGACCCTAGCGGGGCGCGAGAGGTACCTACGGATAGGTCCCGACGTACTCCACAAGGTGGTGTGAGCAGCTATACAGGCCTCCTTGGAAAAATTTAGAATAAACACTGAAAAACGTGAAACTGTACCTATTTAACTGAGACTAAAAGTTGTTTTTCAGGAGAACTACTCTTCCGGAAACTACAGGAGCGGTACCAACGGACGCGGAACGCCCGCGTGCACACGTCTGAAGAACCAGGAGTACAGGTTTGTATGGTCCGAGGACCAGAAAATGCAATTATTATGTAAATTTGGTAAATTTATTGAATTTTAGGAGGTCGGCCTGATGCTGATGATGATATATTGGTGTTATATACCCTTGCGGGGCGTCGAGAGGTAGGTATTAACGTCGCGCACCTGATGGTATAGAAATATCGCTATGCGTCCCTATAAAAAACAGATTTTAAAAGTGTTTGACTGGAAACAAAGTGTGAAAATTTATGAAAATCTATGAAAACTTGAGTTTTCAATATGGAAACTGTCCAAAATTTTTATCGCGTCGTGTAGACGACGGCGTTACGCTTCCAATGGTATAGCACACTTGGTATTTATTTATAGATTTTATCAATGTAATTACGTATGTGATACTGTTTACAGTCGGTTAGGTTAGGTTAGGTTAGGTTAGGTTAGGTTAGGTTAGGTTAGGTTAGGTTAGGTTAGGTTAGGTTAGGTTAGGTTAGGTTAGGTTAGGTTAGGTTAGGTTAGGTTAGGTTAGGTTAGGTTAGGTTAGGTTAGGTTAGGTTAGGTTAGGTTAGGTTAGGTTAGGTTAGGTTAGGTTAGGTTAGGTTAGGTTAGGTTAGGTTAGGTTAGGTTAGGTTAGGTTAGGTTAGGTTAGGTTAGGTTAGGTTAGGTTAGGTTAGGTTAGGTTAGGTTAGGTTAGGTTAGGTTAGGTTAGGTTAGGTTAGGTTAGGTTAGGTTAGGTTAGGTTAGGTTAGGTTAGGTTAGGTTAGGTTAGGTTAGGTTAGGTTAGGTTAGGTTAGGTTAGGTTAGGTTAGGTTAGGTTAGGTTAGGTTAGGTTAGGTTAGGTTAGGTTAGGTTAGGTTAGGTTAGGTTAGGTTAGGTTAGGTTAGGTTAGGTTAGGTTAGGTTAGGTTAGGTTAGGTTAGGTTAGGTTAGGTTAGGTTAGGTTAGGTTAGGTTAGGTTAGGTTAGGTTAGGTTAGGTTAGGTTAGGTTAGGTTAGGTTAGGTTAGGTTAGGTTAGGTTAGGTTAGGTTAGGTTAGGTTAGGTTAGGTTAGGTTAGGTTAGGTTAGGTTAGGTTAGGTTAGGTTAGGTTAGGTTAGGTTAGGTTAGGTTAGGTTAGGTTAGGTTAGGTTAGGTTAGGTTAGGTTAGGTTAGGTTAGGTTAGGTTAGGTTAGGTTAGGTTAGGTTAGGTTAGGTTAGGTTAGGTTAGGTTAGGTTAGGTTAGGTTAGGTTAGGTTAGGTTAGGTTAGGTTAGGTTAGGTTAGGTTAGGTTAGGTTAGGTTAGGTTAGGTTAGGTTAGGTTAGGTTAGGTTAGGTTAGGTTAGGTTAGGTTAGGTTAGGTTAGGTTAGGTTAGGTTAGGTTAGGTTAGGTTAGGTTAGGTTAGGTTAGGTTAGGTTAGGTTAGGTTAGGTTAGGTTAGGTTAGGTTAGGTTAGGTTAGGTTAGGTTAGGTTAGGTTAGGTTAGGTTAGGTTAGGTTAGGTTAGGTTAGGTTAGGTTAGGTTAGGTTAGGTTAGGTTAGGTTAGGTTAGGTTAGGTTAGGTTAGGTTAGGTTAGGTTAGGTTAGGTTAGGTTAGGTTAGGTTAGGTTAGGTTAGGTTAGGTTAGGTTAGGTTAGGTTAGGTTAGGTTAGGTTAGGTTAGGTTAGGTTAGGTTAGGTTAGGTTAGGTTAGGTTAGGTTAGGTTAGGTTAGGTTAGGTTAGGTTAGGTTAGGTTAGGTTAGGTTAGGTTAGGTTAGGTTAGGTTAGGTTAGGTTAGGTTAGGTTAGGTTAGGTTAGGTTAGGTTAGGTTAGGTTAGGTTAGGTTAGGTTAGGTTAGGTTAGGTTAGGTTAGGTTAGGTTAGGTTAGGTTAGGTTAGGTTAGGTTAGGTTAGGTTAGGTTAGGTTAGGTTAGG
>OY829125.1:7500-22500 GCA_963691645.1 Pelosia muscerda | reverse complement strand
TTGATCCAGAACAGGGATATTTCCTTGTTCTGGATCAAGCCCCGCTTGATGTTATCTCTGGCCTCAACGGCCAGAGGGTGGAGGGCACGGGGGTTGACGACCGTTTGGAGTGCGGCTTTGCTGTCGCTGAGGATGCCGAACGTCGTGGCCGCGCCGCGCCTAAGGACCTCACTGGTCGCTTTGCATAAAGCCAGGAGTTCGGCCTGGTAGACGGTACAATGGGGGGCGAGAGCAAGTTTGAGGGTCTTTGTTTCGGCGTCGCTATTCCAAATGGATAGCGCAGCGCCGACGCGACCCTCAATCTTGCTCCCGTCCGTGAAGATGCGCACCTGGATGGTGTTGGTGCGCTGGTAATCTTCCTCGTCTACCAGGCTGGTGAAGTCCAGACTTATATGCTCCGCGGGGTGAGGTACCTCCATTGCTGAGGCCATCCGTTCGACCTCTCTGTCTCCCAACCATGACTGGGACACTCCTCTCTTGGCCTCATAAAGTGAGGCCACCTCGCGAACTCTGAGGTCCAGAGGGAGCATTCCAGCCAAGATTAGACTTGAGTGCAGAGAAACCGTCCGGTAGCCCTTGCAAAGTTTTTGCGCGAACCCGCGCTGCACCACGGCTAACTGCTTCTGGATACCGAGCTTCTCCACCGCTGGACACCAGCTGCTGGCTGCGTACAGCACCGTCGGTTCCACGGCTGCGGTGTAGATGGTCCGGATCACCTCGGGATGTAGTCCCCAACCGATCCGGGCCATCCGCGCCAGCTTGTGGTAGATGGCGATAGCCTTTTTGCATTGGTTGGTGACGTGGGTGTTGAAGGTTAGCTTGTGGTCGATGGTGAGCCCCAGGATCTTGATTTCCTTGGACATGCCAATGTCTATCCCGCCCATGCTGAGGCGTGGGACATCGTACTTAAGCCTCCGCGTGATTACCATCGCACAAGTTTTGTGCGGTGCGAATTTCAGCTTCATTCCGATGCCCCACTCCCGCACATGCTCGAGAGAGGCATTGGCCTGTCTCTCAATCTCCAAGGCGCTGTCACCATCGAACACAAGCACCACGTCGTCCGCAAATGCCTGGACGCGAGCTGCCCCATCCTCCAACCGTCGCAGTAAGGGATCCAACAAGAGGTTCCACAGTAAGGGTCCGCCAATGGAACCCTGAACGCAACCCTTCCCCGTAGGGCGTTCGCACTCCTGGTTAGGTTAGGTTAGGTTAGGTTAGGTTAGGTTAGGTTAGGTTAGGTTAGGTTAGGTTAGGTTAGGTTAGGTTAGGTTAGGTTAGGTTAGGTTAGGTTAGGTTAGGTTAGGTTAGGTTAGGTTAGGTTAGGTTAGGTTAGGTTAGGTTAGGTTAGGTTAGGTTAGGTTAGGTTAGGTTAGGTTAGGTTAGGTTAGGTTAGGTTAGGTT
This sequence comes from Pelosia muscerda, assembly GCA_963691645.1. Lineage (NCBI taxonomy): Eukaryota > Metazoa > Arthropoda > Insecta > Lepidoptera > Erebidae > Pelosia > Pelosia muscerda. The sequence continues at coordinate 21,099 of OY829125.1, read as the reverse complement.
AGGTTAGGTTAGGTTAGGTTAGGTTAGGTTAGGTTAGGTTAGGTTAGGTTAGGTTAGGTTAGGTTAGGTTAGGTTAGGTTAGGTTAGGTTAGGTTAGGTTAGGTTAGGTTAGGTTAGGTTAGGTTAGGTTAGGTTAGGTTAGGTTAGGTTAGGTTAGGTTAGGTTAGGTTAGGTTAGGTTAGGTTAGGTTAGGTTAGGTTAGGTTAGGTTAGGTTAGGTTAGGTTAGGTTAGGTTAGGTTAGGTTAGGTTAGGTTTTTTTTTTTTTTTTTTTTTTTTTTTTTTTATTTTTTTTTTTTAGCTCCTTCCTCTGCGTGCTGTGCACTTCGAGGAAGCCATTTTTTAATCTATAATAATTTATAATATAATCATTTTTAACAAACATTTTTTTTTTAAAAGATTTCCACTCGGGTATTTATCGTTAATTCTTAATACAAATTTTAAAATTCTAATTCTGCAAAAGTACTAGGTTATTTCCTCTACTAAGCTAGGTGCTCATGTTCTTTCATTCTATCACTTTCATTTCCTTGCTTCCATCCCATTACTCTCATACCAACTCTTTTAAACCCACTCATACCAACATACATTCCGTGGGGCGTGGGGCATCCGGGTGATCAGCAAACTTCCCTCAGAACCACAGACAGCACTTCCCAGTCCATTATTCCCACTTACTGTATCGGCCTCTCTCAGCTATTTCTGTAAATAGCTGTAGGAGGCCGATCATGTCTTATTTCTTTTCAAAACAACCCTAATCACCCTTTCCCAATACTCTAGGAAGTGCTGCCTGTAGTTCTTTGTCACCAGGACTGGAAAGTTTGCTACACAAACCTCCAGTTGGATCCGACACTGCAACTCGTACCTATCCCTAGCGAAGATGGGACAGTCCGCGACCAGGTGCGCAACCGATTCCACGACCCCTGGCTCGCAGGCGCATGATGGGTCCTCCTTACACTTGAAGCGACTCAAGTATTCAGAGAACCCACCATGCCCCGTTAATAGCTGGGTCGTGGTGCCGGCTATCTCCATCTTACGGACGGTTCTGTACGCAGCCACAGCGCACGGAAAGAAAAGCTTGGTACCAGAAGCAGTCGTACCCGTCTTATAGCGTCCGTTCCACTTGTCAAGCGTGATCTGACGCAGGCCACGCTTGACAAATGAGACGGGACACAGGTCATAGTTCGGCCTCGTCTTCGACCTCAAAGCCGCCTCCTTAGCGAGCTGGTCCGCTCGCTCGTTGCCCTCCAACCTTACGTGGGCCTTGATCCAGAACAGGGATATTTCCTTGTTCTGGATCAAGCCCCGCTTGATGTTATCTCTGGCCTCAACGGCCAGAGGGTGGAGGGCACGGGGGTTGACGACCGTTTGGAGAGCGGCTTTGCTGTCGCTGAGGATGCCGAACGTCGTGGCCGCGCCGCGCCTAAGGACCTCACTGGTCGCTTTGCATAAAGCCAGGAGTTCGGCCTGGTAGACGGTACAATGGGGGGCGAGAGCAAGTTTGAGGGTCTTTGTTTCGGCGTCGCTATTCCAAATGGATAGCGCAGCGCCGACGCGACCCTCAATCTTGCTCCCGTCCGTGAAGATGCGCACCTGGATGGTGTTGGTGCGCTGATAATCTTCCTCGTCTACCAGGCTGGTGAAGTCCAGACTTATATGCTCCGCGGGGTGAGGTACCTCCATTGCTGAGGCCATCCGTTCGACCTCTCTGTCTCCCAACCATGACTGGGACACTCCTCTCTTGGCCTCATAAAGTGAGGCCACCTCGCGAACTCTGAGGTCCAGAGGGAGCATTCCAGCCAAGATTAGACTTGAGTGCAGAGAAACCGTCCGGTAGCCCTTGCAAAGTTTTTGCGCGAACCCGCGCTGCACCACGGCTAACTGCTTCTGGATACCGAGCTTCTCCACCGCTGGACACCAGCTGCTGGCTGCGTACAGCACCGTCGGTTCCACGGCTGCGGTGTAGATGGTCCGGATCACCTCGGGATGTAGTCCCCAACCGATCCGGGCCATCCGCGCCAGCTTGTGGTAGATGGCGATAGCCTTTTTGCATTGGTTGGTGACGTGGGTGTTGAAGGTTAGCTTGTGGTCGATGGTGAGCCCCAGGATCTTGATTTCCTTGGACATGCCAATGTCTATCCCGCCCATGCTGAGGCGTGGGACATCGTACTTAAGCCTCCGCGTGATTACCATCGCACAAGTTTTGTGCGGTGCGAATTTCAGCTTCATTCCGATGCCCCACTCCCGCACATGCTCGAGAGAGGCATTGGCCTGTCTCTCAATCTCCAAGGCGCTGTCACCATCGAACACAAGCACCACGTCGTCCGCAAATGCCTGGACGCGAGCTGCCCCATCCTCCAACCGTCGCAGTAAGGGATCCAACAAGAGGTTCCACAGTAAGGGTCCGCCAATGGAACCCTGAACGCAACCCTTTCCCGTAGGGCGTTCGCACTCCTCGCCCGCATACCTTACCCTCACTCTCCTGTCGCTTAGGTAGCTGTTGATAACTCGTCTCAAATTTGCCGGACACCTTTCCTCAGCCAGTCGTACCTTTATAGCCGGCCACCAGGCGCTATCGAAGGCGCCCTCTATGTCCAAGGACACCATAAGGACTATCCTCTTCTCATCAAGTCTAGCCCTTATGTGGCCCATGAGGTCATAGAGGGCGTCTTCGGTACTTTTCTGGGGCATAAAGCCGTACTGGCGAGTACTAATCCTCGGCATTAAGTAAAAGTTGAGACGAGTTACCAACATCCTCTCGTACACCTTCCCCAGAACCGGTAACAGACCAATAGGTCTGTACGATTTGGGGACGGCGTACGAGTCCTTGCCGGGCTTCCTCAATGCCACCACCACGGCTTCCTTCCATATTTTAGGAAAGTAGCCGTGGCGAAGGCACCGATTCAGCAGCTCCAAGAAGAATGAGGGGTCGGCCCTAATGGCGTGGGTGCAAATGTCGGCTGTGAAGCCATCCGCCCCCGGGGCTTTCTTCGGATTGAACTTCCGAAGAGCACCGAAGAGCTCTCCCACCGTAAAAGGTGGGTCATCCTCATGATGACCCTCATCCCGCTCCAAACCCTTAGCCTTTTCCCTAACTCTTCGGTGCCCTTCGTTGTCCTCCTCCTCCCGGTCCTCCGGGTAGAAGGTCCGAGCTAACAGCTCGGCCGAACCTTTTGCGTCCAGGTAAGATCCATTGGCGGAAAGCAGAGTATCCTCTTCCCTTACCGTGGCCCTACCTATCACCCGGTAGATGCCCTCCCATAGTCCCTCCATGTCCTGCCTTCCGCAGAAGTTCTTCCAACTTTCGACTTGTGCCTTTTTTACTTCACTTTCATACATCTCCTTTCGTTCCAGGTACTGAGCTATAACGAACGACCTGCGGACCGGTGCGGCGTTCCTGATTCGACGCTTGAAGGTGACCATTACCTTTTTAAGGCCATCGAGTCTTTCCGACCACCACGGTGCAGTGGTCAACCCCACTGGTTTTTTCACTGGGATGCTTTCGCGGCACGCGCTCCCAACAGCCTCCGTATATGCTTCGGCCAAGGCATCCAATTCGTTGGTATGCCTTGTTTCGCCTATCGCAATATCCGGAAGCTGCCGGGCCATGCTAGCCCCGAAAGCCTCCCAGTTGGCCTTTCTGGTATTATAGGCCCGAGTGGTCCTTTTTATTTGCGTACCACTCGCCTTTATTAAATTGAGGTTGAACACCACACCGTTGTGGTCTGAGCTCGGGCATAGGCTTGGGTCCACCCTCCAAGCGTCGACCCAGGGAAACGCATTGTCCGTGCAGGTCGTCACGTCTACATAGCTACAGTACCTATGTCCACCCCTCACACAGTCGAAAGTTGGAATATCCCCGCTGTTCAGGACATGGAGGTCCATTTCAGCGAGTACCCCACTCAATAACTCGCCTCTGTCGTCTTCGGTTGGGTGCCCCCACCAGGTGCTATGCGCATTTGCGTCCCCACCCAGAACAGTAAGCCGGGAACCTAGGCTTCGTCTCACCTCCTTGAGCCGCTCCAAGTAAGGAGCCAACGGCGTTGGCCTCGGTTCGAAATAAAAGGATACCAGCGTGATCTCCCAGGCACTGGTCCGGATCCCCACCACCGCGATGTTGTCGGTGGTGAGTTGCGGGTACTGTATGACGTCCACATTTGGGTCAAAGACGGCAATGGACGCCTTTACAGTCCCTCCTCCTTGTCCAGTGTTCTGGAAGACCCTTACGCCCTGGTATCCTTTCATTCTCCCGGTATTGCCGGTATAGGGCTCCTGAATTAGAGCGGCTGTGGCCTTGCGCCTCGAGGCTTCGAGAACGAAGGTTTCGGTTGCCAGCTTACTCCTCTGGAGGTTAGCCTGCAGCATCCTGTGTGGGGTCACATTCCTCGGATCAACATTAGCACTGGTATTGAGTGGTGGTCCTCGCTATCACGTCCCATCTCTGACGCACTGGGCACAGATGGCTGAACACACTGTGACATGTGCCGCTGAGCCTCTCTCTTCGGCAATTGGTGCAGGTAGGCTCTGCACCGGCACTGTAGCTCGGGCATGCGGCTTTTAAATGCCCTTCGCCGCAATGGCTACACTTAGGCTCAGTGCCGGTGCAGAATTTCCTGGTATGCCCGTAACCCAGGCACAGGGAGCATTGCACCAACGGTGACTGATCTGCAACCCTAATGGGCTGCAGATCGACGTGGAGCTTCCCTATGCCTAGGGCACGGGCCCATATCGCCGGGGAGACCCTCAGCACCACATGGCACGTGTGGGGGTTCCTCGCCGTCCGCCGGTACAGTACGGCCATCCTCACCTGCTCCGGTGCCAAGTTCCGGAACACATCAGTGTTCCGGGCCTTTACGGCCTTGAGCAGGTCCTCATCTTTGAGGCTTTTGAGGACGCCGTACAGTATGAGGAGTGGGTCTTTATTTTTGACCTCCTCGACGGCGAGGTTCGACTCCCTTTCCAGCAGCCTTTTCTGTGCCCTCTTTCTTTCTTCTTCCGTTTTATACCCTATAAATACCTTCCTGTCTTTCGCCTTTCTTACTTTCTCAACTGTTATCCATCCCTCATCCTCGCTTGCAATCTTCCTCAGTCTCTCCATCACCTGCTCTCCCGTATCACTTTCATTCTTGGACGTGACCACCACGGAGTGCAGCGTCGTACCGCCCGTAGGCTTAAGGCCCGGGCGGGCCGCCACTGCACCCGCGTAAGTCATCGTCCCCTTCTTTTCCCTTTCTCTCTCTCTTTCATCCTGCCTCTCAATACTCTCCTTTATTTCCTTCGTCGTACTTACACTCTCTTTTAGTAATCTCTCACACTCCCTTTCATCCTTTTTACTCACATTCTCTCTTATTTCCCTAATCATTCTTCCATTCTCTTTCAGTAAACTTTCATACACACCTAGCTTATTTAAAATGGCTTCCTCTAATTCTGAGGGAGGAAGCGCCGAGGCAGGGACAGGGGGGGCAGATGCCGGTATGACGAAAGTCGTCTCTGCCCCCCCTGCGCTCTGCCTCTTCAAAAGCCGCTTCCTCTCCTCTTCGTATGCCTTGACTATCCCCTCCAGGTGCTCCGTCCTTACTCTTATTTCCTCCTTGATCTCCCGTTTGATGTTCCCTGATATTCGGAGCTGCTGCCGAATCACTTCGCAGCTCTCAATAGCTGCCGTGCAGCGTCTCGGCGGCATCGGTACGCGCAGCGGGGACGTAGGTCTTAGTGCCCCTTTTTTTGATGGTTTAGGCTGGTCCACATTTTGTGACTCCAGCCTATCAATGCTGCGACGTACCGATGGCGTCGGACGCCGCACTACCCCTAGTGAGGTCTCCTCTGCGGGAGGGGGTGTGGGTTTGTTGCCCAATGTTGCGGCAGCAGCTCCTGGACGGTCGCACCTGGGGGAGTGCACAGTCGCCATGCTAGAGCGCGTTAAAATTTAAAAATGTTTTAAAATATAAATAAAAATTATTGCAATGCAAATAAAGTATACAAAAGTACACGTCAATAATTTGGTCAATAATTAGAAATGTAAAATTAAAATGAAATTAAAATACGATTAAGTTAAAATTATATAAATTAAAATGTCAAATAATTTAAAAAAAAAAAAATTTTTAGTCAATAATAATAAAAATGCAATTTTAAAACTGTTGTCAATAGACGCAATAATTCAGTTGATAATTTCAATAGGCGAAATACTAAAAATGTTTCCGATTTCGGGCGGCCCGCGTCCGCTCTGCGGAAGCTCCTCCCACCGAGGCTATAAGCCTAGGGCGTAAAAACAGGGTGGGCGGGCGGGGCTCGCGATTATTAATATTGCGTATTTCTCGGTAATTAGGGACCCTAGCGGGGCGCGAGAGGTACCTACGGATAGGTCCCGACGTACTCCACAAGGTGGTGTGAGCAGCTATGCAGGCCTCCTTGGAAAAATTTTGAATAAACACTGAAAAACGTGAAACTGTACCTATTTAACTGAGACTAAAAGTTGTTTTTCAGGAGAACTACTCTTCCGGGAACTACAGGAGCGGTACCAACGGACGCGGAACGCCCGCGTGCACACGTCTGAAGAACCAGGAGTACAGGTTTGTATGGTCCGAGGACCAGAAAATGCAATTATTATGTAAATTTGGTAAATTTATTGAATTTTAGGAGGTCGGCCTGATGCTGATGATGATATATTGGTGTTATATACCCTTGCGGGGCGTCGAGAGGTAGGTATTAACGTCGCGCACCTGATGGTATAGAAATATCGCTATGCGTCCCTATAAAAAACAGATTTTAAAAGTGTTTGACTGGAAACAAAGTGTGGAAATTTATGAAAATCTATGAAAACTTGAGTTTTCAATATGGAAACTGTCCAAAATTTTTATCGCGTCGTGTAGGCGACGGCGTTACGCTTCCAATGGTATAGCACACTAGGTATATATTTATAGATTTTATCAATGTAATTACGTATTTGATACTGTTTACAGTCAATTTGATACAAAATTGCTGCCCTAAGGTAACCTCGGTCCTCACCCCTCGAACTTGGAAAGCCGATTGCTGGCGAACCACAAGTCCCAGCTGGTCGAGCGGGGTACCGGCGAGGAGGTCTCGACGTCACCTATAGGGATATCCTGTGAAAATTTAGAAAAACCCGGAAACAGAGAAAATGATTTTTCCCTAGGAAAATGAAAAATTATTAAAATTGTGTTTTTCTCGGTTATTAGGGACCCTAGCGGGGCGCGAGAGGTACCTACGGATAGGTCCCGACGTACTCCACAAGGTGGTGTGAGCAGCTATACAGGACTCCTTGGAAAAATTTAGAATAAACACTGAAAAACGTGAAACTGTACCTATTTAACTGAGACTAAAAGTTGTTTTTCAGGAGAACTACTCTTCCGGGAACTACAGGAGCGGTACCAACGGACGCGGAACGCCCGCGTGCACACGTCTGAAGAACCAGGAGTACAGGTTTGTATGGTCCGAGGACCAGAAAATGCAATTATTATGTAAATTTGGTAAATTTATTGAATTTTAGGAGGTCGGCCTGATGCTGATGATGATATATTGGTGTTATATACCCTTGCGGGGCGTCGAGAGGTAGGTATTAACGTCGCGCACCTGATGGTATAGAAATATCGCTATGCGTCCCTATAAAAAACAGATTTTAAAAGTGTTTGACTGGAAACAAAGTGTGGAAATTTATGAAAATCTATGAAAACTTGAGTTTTCAATATGGAAACTGTCCAAAATTTTTATCGCGTCGTGTAGGCGACGGCGTTACGCTTCCAATGGTATAGCACACTAGGTATATATTTATAGATTTTATCAATGTAATTACGTATTTGATACTGTTTACAGTCAATTTGATACAAAATTGCTGCCCTAAGGTAACCTCGGTCCTCACCCCTCGAACTTGGAAAGCCGATTGCTGGCGAACCACAAGTCCCAGCTGGTCGAGCGGGGTACCGGCGAGGAGGTCTCGACGTCACCTATAGGGATATCCTGTGAAAATTTAGAAAAACCCGGAAACAGAGAAAATGATTTTTCCCTAGGAAAATGAAAAATTATTAAAATTGTGTTTTTCTCGGTTATTAGGGACCCTAGCGGGGCGCGAGAGGTACCTACGGATAGGTCCCGACGTACTCCACAAGGTGGTGTGAGCAGCTATACAGGACTCCTTGGAAAAATTTAGAATAAACACTGAAAAACGTGAAACTGTACCTATTTAACTGAGACTAAAAGTTGTTTTTCAGGAGAACTACTCTTCCGGGAACTACAGGAGCGGTACCAACGGACGCGGAACGCCCGCGTGCACACGTCTGAAGAACCAGGAGTACAGGTTTGTATGGTCCGAGGACCAGAAAATGCAATTATTATGTAAATTTGGTAAATTTATTGAATTTTAGGAGGTCGGCCTGATGCTGATGATGATATATTGGTGTTATATACCCTTGCGGGGCGTCGAGAGGTAGGTATTAACGTCGCGCACCTGATGGTATAGAAATATCGCTATGCGTCCCTATAAAAAACAGATTTTAAAAGTGTTTGACTGGAAACAAAGTGTGGAAATTTATGAAAATCTATGAAAACTTGAGTTTTCAATATGGAAACTGTCCAAAATTTTTATCGCGTCGTGTAGGCGACGGCGTTACGCTTCCAATGGTATAGCACACTAGGTATATATTTATAGATTTTATCAATGTAATTACGTATTTGATACTGTTTACAGTCAATTTGATACAAAATTGCTGCCCTAAGGTAACCTCGGTCCTCACCCCTCGAACTTGGAAAGCCGATTGCTGGCGAACCACAAGTCCCAGCTGGTCGAGCGGGGTACCGGCGAGGAGGTCTCGACGTCACCTATAGGGATATCCTGTGAAAATTTAGAAAAACCCGGAAACAGAGAAAATGATTTTTCCCTAGGAAAATGAAAAATTATTAAAATTGTGTTTTTCTCGGTTATTAGGGACCCTAGCGGGGCGCGAGAGGTACCTACGGATAGGTCCCGACGTACTCCACAAGGTGGTGTGAGCAGCTATACAGGACTCCTTGGAAAAATTTAGAATAAACACTGAAAAACGTGAAACTGTACCTATTTAACTGAGACTAAAAGTTGTTTTTCAGGAGAACTACTCTTCCGGGAACTACAGGAGCGGTACCAACGGACGCGGAACGCCCGCGTGCACACGTCTGAAGAACCAGGAGTACAGGTTTGTATGGTCCGAGGACCAGAAAATGCAATTATTATGTAAATTTGGTAAATTTATTGAATTTTAGGAGGTCGGCCTGATGCTGATGATGATATATTGGTGTTATATACCCTTGCGGGGCGTCGAGAGGTAGGTATTAACGTCGCGCACCTGATGGGTTAGGTTAGGTTAGGTTAGGTTAGGTTAGGTTAGGTTAGGTTAGGTTAGGTTAGGTTAGGTTAGGTTAGGTTAGGTTAGGTTAGGTTAGGTTAGGTTAGGTTAGGTTAGGTTAGGTTAGGTTAGGTTAGGTTAGGTTAGGTTAGGTTAGGTTAGGTTAGGTTAGGTTAGGTTAGGTTAGGTTAGGTTAGGTTAGGTTAGGTTAGGTTAGGTTAGGTTAGGTTAGGTTAGGTTAGGTTAGGTTAGGTTAGGTTAGGTTAGGTTAGGTTAGGTTAGGTTAGGTTAGGTTAGGTTAGGTTAGGTTAGGTTAGGTTAGGTTAGGTTAGGTTAGGTTAGGTTAGGTTAGGTTAGGTTAGGTTAGGTTAGGTTAGGTTAGGTTAGGTTAGGTTAGGTTAGGTTAGGTTAGGTTAGGTTAGGTTAGGTTAGGTTAGGTTAGGTTAGGTTAGGTTAGGTTAGGTTAGGTTAGGTTAGGTTAGGTTAGGTTAGGTTAGGTTAGGTTAGGTTAGGTTAGGTTAGGTTAGGTTAGGTTAGGTTAGGTTAGGTTAGGTTAGGTTAGGTTAGGTTAGGTTAGGTTAGGTTAGGTTAGGTTAGGTTAGGTTAGGTTAGGTTAGGTTAGGTTAGGTTAGGTTAGGTTAGGTTAGGTTAGGTTAGGTTAGGTTAGGTTAGGTTAGGTTAGGTTAGGTTAGGTTAGGTTAGGTTAGGTTAGGTTAGGTTAGGTTAGGTTAGGTTAGGTTAGGTTAGGTTAGGTTAGGTTAGGTTAGGTTAGGTTAGGTTAGGTTAGGTTAGGTTAGGTTAGGTTAGGTTAGGTTAGGTTAGGTTAGGTTAGGTTAGGTTAGGTTAGGTTAGGTTAGGTTAGGTTAGGTTAGGTTAGGTTAGGTTAGGTTAGGTTAGGTTAGGTTAGGTTAGGTTAGGTTAGGTTAGGTTAGGTTAGGTTAGGTTAGGTTAGGTTAGGTTAGGTTAGGTTAGGTTAGGTTAGGTTAGGTTAGGTTAGGTTAGGTTAGGTTAGGTTAGGTTAGGTTAGGTTAGGTTAGGTTAGGTTAGGTTAGGTTAGGTTAGGTTAGGTTAGGTTAGGTTAGGTTAGGTTAGGTTAGGTTAGGTTAGGTTAGGTTAGGTTAGGTTAGGTTAGGTTAGGTTAGGTTAGGTTAGGTTAGGTTAGGTTAGGTTAGGTTAGGTTAGGTTAGGTTAGGTTAGGTTAGGTTAGGTTAGGTTAGGTTAGGTTAGGTTAGGTTAGGTTAGGTTAGGTTAGGTTAGGTTAGGTTAGGTTAGGTTAGGTTAGGTTAGGTTAGGTTAGGTTAGGTTAGGTTAGGTTAGGTTAGGTTAGGTTAGGTTAGGTTAGGTTAGGTTAGGTTAGGTTAGGTTAGGTTAGGTTAGGTTAGGTTAGGTTAGGTTAGGTTAGGTTAGGTTAGGTTAGGTTAGGTTAGGTTAGGTTAGGTTAGGTTAGGTTAGGTTAGGTTAGGTTAGGTTAGGTTAGGTTAGGTTAGGTTAGGTTAGGTTAGGTTAGGTTAGGTTAGGTTAGGTTAGGTTAGGTTAGGTTAGGTTAGGTTAGGTTAGGTTAGGTTAGGTTAGGTTAGGTTAGGTTAGGTTAGGTTAGGTTAGGTTAGGTTAGGTTAGGTTAGGTTAGGTTAGGTTAGGTTAGGTTAGGTTAGGTTAGGTTAGGTTAGGTTAGGTTAGGTTAGGTTAGGTTAGGTTAGGTTAGGTTAGGTTAGGTTAGGTTAGGTTAGGTTAGGTTAGGTTAGGTTAGGTTAGGTTAGGTTAGGTTAGGTTAGGTTAGGTTAGGTTAGGTTAGGTTAGGTTAGGTTAGGTTAGGTTAGGTTAGGTTAGGTTAGGTTAGGTTAGGTTAGGTTAGGTTAGGTTAGGTTAGGTTAGGTTAGGTTAGGTTAGGTTAGGTTAGGTTAGGTTAGGTTAGGTTAGGTTAGGTTAGGTTAGGTTAGGTTAGGTTAGGTTAGGTTAGGTTAGGTTAGGTTAGGTTAGGTTAGGTTAGGTTAGGTTAGGTTAGGTTAGGTTAGGTTAGGTTAGGTTAGGTTAGGTTAGGTTAGGTTAGGTTAGGTTAGGTTAGGTTAGGTTAGGTTAGGTTAGGTTAGGTTAGGTTAGGTTAGGTTAGGTTAGGTTAGGTTAGGTTAGGTTAGGTTAGGTTAGGTTAGGTTAGGTTAGGTTAGGTTAGGTTAGGTTAGGTTAGGTTAGGTTAGGTTAGGTTAGGTTAGGTTAGGTTAGGTTAGGTTAGGTTAGGTTAGGTTAGGTTAGGTTAGGTTAGGTTAGGTTAGGTTAGGTTAGGTTAGGTTAGGTTAGGTTAGGTTAGGTTAGGTTAGGTTAGGTTAGGTTAGGTTAGGTTAGGTTAGGTTAGGTTAGGTTAGGTTAGGTTAGGTTAGGTTAGGTTAGGTTAGGTTAGGTTAGGTTAGGTTAGGTTAGGTTAGGTTAGGTTAGGTTAGGTTAGGTTAGGTTAGGTTAGGTTAGGTTAGGTTAGGTTAGGTTAGGTTAGGTTAGGTTAGGTTAGGTTAGGTTAGGTTAGGTTAGGTTAGGTTAGGTTAGGTTAGGTTAGGTTAGGTTAGGTTAGGTTAGGTTAGGTTAGGTTAGGTTAGGTTAGGTTAGGTTAGGTTAGGTTAGGTTAGGTTAGGTTAGGTTAGGTTAGGTTAGGTTAGGTTAGGTTAGGTTAGGTTAGGTTAGGTTAGGTTAGGTTAGGTTAGGTTAGGTTAGGTTAGGTTAGGTTAGGTTAGGTTAGGTTAGGTTAGGTTAGGTTAGGTTAGGTTAGGTTAGGTTAGGTTAGGTTAGGTTAGGTTAGGTTAGGTTAGGTTAGGTTAGGTTAGGTTAGGTTAGGTTAGGTTAGGTTAGGTTAGGTTAGGTTAGGTTAGGTTAGGTTAGGTTAGGTTAGGTTAGGTTAGGTTAGGTTAGGTTAGGTTAGGTTAGGTTAGGTTAGGTTAGGTTAGGTTAGGTTAGGTTAGGTTAGGTTAGGTTAGGTTAGGTTAGGTTAGGTTAGGTTAGGTTAGGTTAGGTTAGGTTAGGTTAGGTTAGGTTAGGTTAGGTTAGGTTAGGTTAGGTTAGGTTAGGTTAGGTTAGGTTAGGTTAGGTTAGGTTAGGTTAGGTTAGGTTAGGTTAGGTTAGGTTAGGTTAGGTTAGGTTAGGTTAGGTTAGGTTAGGTTAGGTTAGGTTAGGTTAGGTTAGGTTAGGTTAGGTTAGGTTAGGTTAGGTTAGGTTAGGTTAGGTTAGGTTAGGTTAGGTTAGGTTAGGTTAGGTTAGGTTAGGTTAGGTTAGGTTAGGTTAGGTTAGGTTAGGTTAGGTTAGGTTAGGTTAGGTTAGGTTAGGTTAGGTTAGGTTAGGTTAGGTTAGGTTAGGTTAGGTTAGGTTAGGTTAGGTTAGGTTAGGTTAGGTTAGGTTAGGTTAGGTTAGGTTAGGTTAGGTTAGGTTAGGTTAGGTTAGGTTAGGTTAGGTTAGGTTAGGTTAGGTTAGGTTAGGTTAGGTTAGGTTAGGTTAGGTTAGGTTAGGTTAGGTTAGGTTAGGTTAGGTTAGGTTAGGTTAGGTTAGGTTAGGTTAGGTTAGGTTAGGTTAGGTTAGGTTAGGTTAGGTTAGGTTAGGTTAGGTTAGGTTAGGTTAGGTTAGGTTAGGTTAGGTTAGGTTAGGTTAGGTTAGGTTAGGTTAGGTTAGGTTAGGTTAGGTTAGGTTAGGTTAGGTTAGGTTAGGTTAGGTTAGGTTAGGTTAGGTTAGGTTAGGTTAGGTTAGGTTAGGTTAGGTTAGGTTAGGTTAGGTTAGGTTAGGTTAGGTTAGGTTAGGTTAGGTTAGGTTAGGTTAGGTTAGGTTAGGTTAGGTTAGGTTAGGTTAGGTTAGGTTAGGTTAGGTTAGGTTAGGTTAGGTTAGGTTAGGTTAGGTTAGGTTAGGTTAGGTTAGGTTAGGTTAGGTTAGGTTAGGTTAGGTTAGGTTAGGTTAGGTTAGGTTAGGTTAGGTTAGGTTAGGTTAGGTTAGGTTAGGTTAGGTTAGGTTAGGTTAGGTTAGGTTAGGTTAGGTTAGGTTAGGTTAGGTTAGGTTAGGTTAGGTTAGGTTAGGTTAGGTTAGGTTAGGTTAGGTTAGGTTAGGTTAGGTTAGGTTAGGTTAGGTTAGGTTAGGTTAGGTTAGGTTAGGTTAGGTTAGGTTAGGTTAGGTTAGGTTAGGTTAGGTTAGGTTAGGTTAGGTTAGGTTAGGTTAGGTTAGGTTAGGTTAGGTTAGGTTAGGTTAGGTTAGGTTAGGTTAGGTTAGGTTAGGTTAGGTTAGGTTAGGTTAGGTTAGGTTAGGTTAGGTTAGGTT
>CAVNUX010000002.1:0-25309 GCA_963691645.1 Pelosia muscerda | reverse complement strand
GCGTCGTGTAGACGACGGCGTTACGCTTCCAATGGTATAGCACACTTGGTATTTATTTATAGATTTTATCAATGTAATTACGTATGTGATACTGTTTACAGTCAATTTGATACAAAATTGCTGCCCTAAGGTAACCTCGGTCCTCACCCCTCGAACTTGGAAAGCTGATTGCTGGCGAACCACAAGTCCCAGCTGGTCGAGTGGGGTACCGGCGAGGAGGTCTCGACGTCACCTATAGGGATATCCTGTGAAAATTTAGAAAAACCCGGAAACAGAGAAAATGATTTTTCCCTAGGAAAATGAGAAATTATTAAAATTGTGTTTTTCTCGGTTATTAGGGACCCTAGCGGGGCGCGAGAGGTACCTACGGATAGGTCCCGACGTACTCCACAAGGTGGTGTGAGCAGCTATACAGGCCTCCTTGGAAAAATTTTGAATAAACACTGAAAAACGTGAAACTGTACCTACTTAACTGAGACTAAAAGTTGTTTTTCAGGAGAACTACTCTTCCGGGAACTACAGGAGCGGTACCAACGGACGCGGAACGCCCGCGTGCACACGTCTGAAGAACCAGGAGTACAGGTTTGTATGGTCCGAGGACCAGAAAATGCAATTTATGTGTAAATTTAGTAAATTTATTGAATTTTAGGAGGTCGGCCTGATGCTGATGATGATATATTGGTGTTATATACCCTTGCGGGGCGTCGAGAGGTAGGTATTAACGTCGCGCACCTGATGGTATAGAAATATCGCTATGCGTCCCTATAAAAAACAGATTTTAAAAGTGTTTGACTGGAAACAAAGTGTGAAAATTTATGAAAATCTATGAAAACTTGAGTTTTCAATATGGAAACTGTCCAAAATTTTTATCGCGTCGTGTAGACGACGGCGTTACGCTTCCAATGGTATAGCACACTTGGTATTTATTTATAGATTTTATCAATGTAATTACGTATGTGATACTGTTTACAGTCAATTTGATACAAAATTGCTGCCCTAAGGTAACCTCGGTCCTCACCCCTCGAACTTGGAAAGCTGATTGCTGGCGAACCACAAGTCCCAGCTGGTCGAGTGGGGTACCGGCGAGGAGGTCTCGACGTCACCTATAGGGATATCCTGTGAAAATTTAGAAAAACCCGGAAACAGAGAAAATGATTTTTCCCTAGGAAAATGAGAAATTATTAAAATTGTGTTTTTCTCGGTTATTAGGGACCCTAGCGGGGCGCGAGAGGTACCTACGGATAGGTCCCGACGTACTCCACAAGGTGGTGTGAGCAGCTATACAGGCCTCCTTGGAAAAATTTTGAATAAACACTGAAAAACGTGAAACTGTACCTACTTAACTGAGACTAAAAGTTGTTTTTCAGGAGAACTACTCTTCCGGGAACTACAGGAGCGGTACCAACGGACGCGGAACGCCCGCGTGCACACGTCTGAAGAACCAGGAGTACAGGTTTGTATGGTCCGAGGACCAGAAAATGCAATTTATGTGTAAATTTAGTAAATTTATTGAATTTTAGGAGGTCGGCCTGATGCTGATGATGATATATTGGTGTTATATACCCTTGCGGGGCGTCGAGAGGTAGGTATTAACGTCGCGCACCTGATGGTATAGAAATATCGCTATGCGTCCCTATAAAAAACAGATTTTAAAAGTGTTTGACTGGAAACAAAGTGTGAAAATTTATGAAAATCTATGAAAACTTGAGTTTTCAATATGGAAACTGTCCAAAATTTTTATCGCGTCGTGTAGACGACGGCGTTACGCTTCCAATGGTATAGCACACTTGGTATTTATTTATAGATTTTATCAATGTAATTACGTATGTGATACTGTTTACAGTCAATTTGATACAAAATTGCTGCCCTAAGGTAACCTCGGTCCTCACCCCTCGAACTTGGAAAGCTGATTGCTGGCGAACCACAAGTCCCAGCTGGTCGAGTGGGGTACCGGCGAGGAGGTCTCGACGTCACCTATAGGGATATCCTGTGAAAATTTAGAAAAACCCGGAAACAGAGAAAATGATTTTTCCCTAGGAAAATGAGAAATTATTAAAATTGTGTTTTTCTCGGTTATTAGGGACCCTAGCGGGGCGCGAGAGGTACCTACGGATAGGTCCCGACGTACTCCACAAGGTGGTGTGAGCAGCTATACAGGCCTCCTTGGAAAAATTTTGAATAAACACTGAAAAACGTGAAACTGTACCTACTTAACTGAGACTAAAAGTTGTTTTTCAGGAGAACTACTCTTCCGGGAACTACAGGAGCGGTACCAACGGACGCGGAACGCCCGCGTGCACACGTCTGAAGAACCAGGAGTACAGGTTTGTATGGTCCGAGGACCAGAAAATGCAATTTATGTGTAAATTTAGTAAATTTATTGAATTTTAGGAGGTCGGCCTGATGCTGATGATGATATATTGGTGTTATATACCCTTGCGGGGCGTCGAGAGGTAGGTATTAACGTCGCGCACCTGATGGTATAGAAATATCGCTATGCGTCCCTATAAAAAACAGATTTTAAAAGTGTTTGACTGGAAACAAAGTGTGAAAATTTATGAAAATCTATGAAAACTTGAGTTTTCAATATGGAAACTGTCCAAAATTTTTATCGCGTCGTGTAGACGACGGCGTTACGCTTCCAATGGTATAGCACACTTGGTATTTATTTATAGATTTTATCAATGTAATTACGTATGTGATACTGTTTACAGTCAATTTGATACAAAATTGCTGCCCTAAGGTAACCTCGGTCCTCACCCCTCGAACTTGGAAAGCTGATTGCTGGCGAACCACAAGTCCCAGCTGGTCGAGTGGGGTACCGGCGAGGAGGTCTCGACGTCACCTATAGGGATATCCTGTGAAAATTTAGAAAAACCCGGAAACAGAGAAAATGATTTTTCCCTAGGAAAATGAGAAATTATTAAAATTGTGTTTTTCTCGGTTATTAGGGACCCTAGCGGGGCGCGAGAGGTACCTACGGATAGGTCCCGACGTACTCCACAAGGTGGTGTGAGCAGCTATACAGGCCTCCTTGGAAAAATTTTGAATAAACACTGAAAAACGTGAAACTGTACCTACTTAACTGAGACTAAAAGTTGTTTTTCAGGAGAACTACTCTTCCGGGAACTACAGGAGCGGTACCAACGGACGCGGAACGCCCGCGTGCACACGTCTGAAGAACCAGGAGTACAGGTTTGTATGGTCCGAGGACCAGAAAATGCAATTTATGTGTAAATTTAGTAAATTTATTGAATTTTAGGAGGTCGGCCTGATGCTGATGATGATATATTGGTGTTATATACCCTTGCGGGGCGTCGAGAGGTAGGTATTAACGTCGCGCACCTGATGGTATAGAAATATCGCTATGCGTCCCTATAAAAAACAGATTTTAAAAGTGTTTGACTGGAAACAAAGTGTGAAAATTTATGAAAATCTATGAAAACTTGAGTTTTCAATATGGAAACTGTCCAAAATTTTTATCGCGTCGTGTAGACGACGGCGTTACGCTTCCAATGGTATAGCACACTTGGTATTTATTTATAGATTTTATCAATGTAATTACGTATGTGATACTGTTTACAGTCAATTTGATACAAAATTGCTGCCCTAAGGTAACCTCGGTCCTCACCCCTCGAACTTGGAAAGCTGATTGCTGGCGAACCACAAGTCCCAGCTGGTCGAGTGGGGTACCGGCGAGGAGGTCTCGACGTCACCTATAGGGATATCCTGTGAAAATTTAGAAAAACCCGGAAACAGAGAAAATGATTTTTCCCTAGGAAAATGAGAAATTATTAAAATTGTGTTTTTCTCGGTTATTAGGGACCCTAGCGGGGCGCGAGAGGTACCTACGGATAGGTCCCGACGTACTCCACAAGGTGGTGTGAGCAGCTATACAGGCCTCCTTGGAAAAATTTTGAATAAACACTGAAAAACGTGAAACTGTACCTACTTAACTGAGACTAAAAGTTGTTTTTCAGGAGAACTACTCTTCCGGGAACTACAGGAGCGGTACCAACGGACGCGGAACGCCCGCGTGCACACGTCTGAAGAACCAGGAGTACAGGTTTGTATGGTCCGAGGACCAGAAAATGCAATTTATGTGTAAATTTAGTAAATTTATTGAATTTTAGGAGGTCGGCCTGATGCTGATGATGATATATTGGTGTTATATACCCTTGCGGGGCGTCGAGAGGTAGGTATTAACGTCGCGCACCTGATGGTATAGAAATATCGCTATGCGTCCCTATAAAAAACAGATTTTAAAAGTGTTTGACTGGAAACAAAGTGTGAAAATTTATGAAAATCTATGAAAACTTGAGTTTTCAATATGGAAACTGTCCAAAATTTTTATCGCGTCGTGTAGACGACGGCGTTACGCTTCCAATGGTATAGCACACTTGGTATTTATTTATAGATTTTATCAATGTAATTACGTATGTGATACTGTTTACAGTCAATTTGATACAAAATTGCTGCCCTAAGGTAACCTCGGTCCTCACCCCTCGAACTTGGAAAGCTGATTGCTGGCGAACCACAAGTCCCAGCTGGTCGAGTGGGGTACCGGCGAGGAGGTCTCGACGTCACCTATAGGGATATCCTGTGAAAATTTAGAAAAACCCGGAAACAGAGAAAATGATTTTTCCCTAGGAAAATGAGAAATTATTAAAATTGTGTTTTTCTCGGTTATTAGGGACCCTAGCGGGGCGCGAGAGGTACCTACGGATAGGTCCCGACGTACTCCACAAGGTGGTGTGAGCAGCTATACAGGCCTCCTTGGAAAAATTTTGAATAAACACTGAAAAACGTGAAACTGTACCTACTTAACTGAGACTAAAAGTTGTTTTTCAGGAGAACTACTCTTCCGGGAACTACAGGAGCGGTACCAACGGACGCGGAACGCCCGCGTGCACACGTCTGAAGAACCAGGAGTACAGGTTTGTATGGTCCGAGGACCAGAAAATGCAATTTATGTGTAAATTTAGTAAATTTATTGAATTTTAGGAGGTCGGCCTGATGCTGATGATGATATATTGGTGTTATATACCCTTGCGGGGCGTCGAGAGGTAGGTATTAACGTCGCGCACCTGATGGTATAGAAATATCGCTATGCGTCCCTATAAAAAACAGATTTTAAAAGTGTTTGACTGGAAACAAAGTGTGAAAATTTATGAAAATCTATGAAAACTTGAGTTTTCAATATGGAAACTGTCCAAAATTTTTATCGCGTCGTGTAGACGACGGCGTTACGCTTCCAATGGTATAGCACACTTGGTATTTATTTATAGATTTTATCAATGTAATTACGTATGTGATACTGTTTACAGTCAATTTGATACAAAATTGCTGCCCTAAGGTAACCTCGGTCCTCACCCCTCGAACTTGGAAAGCTGATTGCTGGCGAACCACAAGTCCCAGCTGGTCGAGTGGGGTACCGGCGAGGAGGTCTCGACGTCACCTATAGGGATATCCTGTGAAAATTTAGAAAAACCCGGAAACAGAGAAAATGATTTTTCCCTAGGAAAATGAGAAATTATTAAAATTGTGTTTTTCTCGGTTATTAGGGACCCTAGCGGGGCGCGAGAGGTACCTACGGATAGGTCCCGACGTACTCCACAAGGTGGTGTGAGCAGCTATACAGGCCTCCTTGGAAAAATTTTGAATAAACACTGAAAAACGTGAAACTGTACCTACTTAACTGAGACTAAAAGTTGTTTTTCAGGAGAACTACTCTTCCGGGAACTACAGGAGCGGTACCAACGGACGCGGAACGCCCGCGTGCACACGTCTGAAGAACCAGGAGTACAGGTTTGTATGGTCCGAGGACCAGAAAATGCAATTTATGTGTAAATTTAGTAAATTTATTGAATTTTAGGAGGTCGGCCTGATGCTGATGATGATATATTGGTGTTATATACCCTTGCGGGGCGTCGAGAGGTAGGTATTAACGTCGCGCACCTGATGGTATAGAAATATCGCTATGCGTCCCTATAAAAAACAGATTTTAAAAGTGTTTGACTGGAAACAAAGTGTGAAAATTTATGAAAATCTATGAAAACTTGAGTTTTCAATATGGAAACTGTCCAAAATTTTTATCGCGTCGTGTAGACGACGGCGTTACGCTTCCAATGGTATAGCACACTTGGTATTTATTTATAGATTTTATCAATGTAATTACGTATGTGATACTGTTTACAGTCAATTTGATACAAAATTGCTGCCCTAAGGTAACCTCGGTCCTCACCCCTCGAACTTGGAAAGCTGATTGCTGGCGAACCACAAGTCCCAGCTGGTCGAGTGGGGTACCGGCGAGGAGGTCTCGACGTCACCTATAGGGATATCCTGTGAAAATTTAGAAAAACCCGGAAACAGAGAAAATGATTTTTCCCTAGGAAAATGAGAAATTATTAAAATTGTGTTTTTCTCGGTTATTAGGGACCCTAGCGGGGCGCGAGAGGTACCTACGGATAGGTCCCGACGTACTCCACAAGGTGGTGTGAGCAGCTATACAGGCCTCCTTGGAAAAATTTTGAATAAACACTGAAAAACGTGAAACTGTACCTACTTAACTGAGACTAAAAGTTGTTTTTCAGGAGAACTACTCTTCCGGGAACTACAGGAGCGGTACCAACGGACGCGGAACGCCCGCGTGCACACGTCTGAAGAACCAGGAGTACAGGTTTGTATGGTCCGAGGACCAGAAAATGCAATTTATGTGTAAATTTAGTAAATTTATTGAATTTTAGGAGGTCGGCCTGATGCTGATGATGATATATTGGTGTTATATACCCTTGCGGGGCGTCGAGAGGTAGGTATTAACGTCGCGCACCTGATGGTATAGAAATATCGCTATGCGTCCCTATAAAAAACAGATTTTAAAAGTGTTTGACTGGAAACAAAGTGTGAAAATTTATGAAAATCTATGAAAACTTGAGTTTTCAATATGGAAACTGTCCAAAATTTTATCGCGTCGTGTAGACGACGGCGTTACGCTTCCAATGGTATAGCACACTTGGTATTTATTTATAGATTTTATCAATGTAATTACGTATGTGATACTGTTTACAGTCAATTTGATACAAAATTGCTGCCCTAAGGTAACCTCGGTCCTCACCCCTCGAACTTGGAAAGCTGATTGCTGGCGAACCACAAGTCCCAGCTGGTCGAGTGGGGTACCGGCGAGGAGGTCTCGACGTCACCTATAGGGATATCCTGTGAAAATTTAGAAAAACCCGGAAACAGAGAAAATGATTTTTCCCTA
This sequence comes from Pelosia muscerda, assembly GCA_963691645.1. NCBI lineage: Eukaryota > Metazoa > Arthropoda > Insecta > Lepidoptera > Erebidae > Pelosia > Pelosia muscerda. Next base: position 18,048 of record CAVNUX010000002.1, on the reverse strand, counting down.
GGAAAATGAGAAATTATTAAAATTGTGTTTTTCTCGGTTATTAGGGACCCTAGCGGGGCGCGAGAGGTACCTACGGATAGGTCCCGACGTACTCCACAAGGTGGTGTGAGCAGCTATACAGGCCTCCTTGGAAAAATTTTGAATAAACACTGAAAAACGTGAAACTGTACCTACTTAACTGAGACTAAAAGTTGTTTTTCAGGAGAACTACTCTTCCGGGAACTACAGGAGCGGTACCAACGGACGCGGAACGCCCGCGTGCACACGTCTGAAGAACCAGGAGTACAGGTTTGTATGGTCCGAGGACCAGAAAATGCAATTTATGTGTAAATTTAGTAAATTTATTGAATTTTAGGAGGTCGGCCTGATGCTGATGATGATATATTGGTGTTATATACCCTTGCGGGGCGTCGAGAGGTAGGTATTAACGTCGCGCACCTGATGGTATAGAAATATCGCTATGCGTCCCTATAAAAAACAGATTTTAAAAGTGTTTGACTGGAAACAAAGTGTGAAAATTTATGAAAATCTATGAAAACTTGAGTTTTCAATATGGAAACTGTCCAAAATTTTTATCGCGTCGTGTAGACGACGGCGTTACGCTTCCAATGGTATAGCACACTTGGTATTTATTTATAGATTTTATCAATGTAATTACGTATGTGATACTGTTTACAGTCAATTTGATACAAAATTGCTGCCCTAAGGTAACCTCGGTCCTCACCCCTCGAACTTGGAAAGCTGATTGCTGGCGAACCACAAGTCCCAGCTGGTCGAGTGGGGTACCGGCGAGGAGGTCTCGACGTCACCTATAGGGATATCCTGTGAAAATTTAGAAAAACCCGGAAACAGAGAAAATGATTTTTCCCTAGGAAAATGAGAAATTATTAAAATTGTGTTTTTCTCGGTTATTAGGGACCCTAGCGGGGCGCGAGAGGTACCTACGGATAGGTCCCGACGTACTCCACAAGGTGGTGTGAGCAGCTATACAGGCCTCCTTGGAAAAATTTTGAATAAACACTGAAAAACGTGAAACTGTACCTACTTAACTGAGACTAAAAGTTGTTTTTCAGGAGAACTACTCTTCCGGGAACTACAGGAGCGGTACCAACGGACGCGGAACGCCCGCGTGCACACGTCTGAAGAACCAGGAGTACAGGTTTGTATGGTCCGAGGACCAGAAAATGCAATTTATGTGTAAATTTAGTAAATTTATTGAATTTTAGGAGGTCGGCCTGATGCTGATGATGATATATTGGTGTTATATACCCTTGCGGGGCGTCGAGAGGTAGGTATTAACGTCGCGCACCTGATGGTATAGAAATATCGCTATGCGTCCCTATAAAAAACAGATTTTAAAAGTGTTTGACTGGAAACAAAGTGTGAAAATTTATGAAAATCTATGAAAACTTGAGTTTTCAATATGGAAACTGTCCAAAATTTTTATCGCGTCGTGTAGACGACGGCGTTACGCTTCCAATGGTATAGCACACTTGGTATTTATTTATAGATTTTATCAATGTAATTACGTATGTGATACTGTTTACAGTCAATTTGATACAAAATTGCTGCCCTAAGGTAACCTCGGTCCTCACCCCTCGAACTTGGAAAGCTGATTGCTGGCGAACCACAAGTCCCAGCTGGTCGAGTGGGGTACCGGCGAGGAGGTCTCGACGTCACCTATAGGGATATCCTGTGAAAATTTAGAAAAACCCGGAAACAGAGAAAATGATTTTTCCCTAGGAAAATGAGAAATTATTAAAATTGTGTTTTTCTCGGTTATTAGGGACCCTAGCGGGGCGCGAGAGGTACCTACGGATAGGTCCCGACGTACTCCACAAGGTGGTGTGAGCAGCTATACAGGCCTCCTTGGAAAAATTTTGAATAAACACTGAAAAACGTGAAACTGTACCTACTTAACTGAGACTAAAAGTTGTTTTTCAGGAGAACTACTCTTCCGGGAACTACAGGAGCGGTACCAACGGACGCGGAACGCCCGCGTGCACACGTCTGAAGAACCAGGAGTACAGGTTTGTATGGTCCGAGGACCAGAAAATGCAATTTATGTGTAAATTTAGTAAATTTATTGAATTTTAGGAGGTCGGCCTGATGCTGATGATGATATATTGGTGTTATATACCCTTGCGGGGCGTCGAGAGGTAGGTATTAACGTCGCGCACCTGATGGTATAGAAATATCGCTATGCGTCCCTATAAAAAACAGATTTTAAAAGTGTTTGACTGGAAACAAAGTGTGAAAATTTATGAAAATCTATGAAAACTTGAGTTTTCAATATGGAAACTGTCCAAAATTTTTATCGCGTCGTGTAGACGACGGCGTTACGCTTCCAATGGTATAGCACACTTGGTATTTATTTATAGATTTTATCAATGTAATTACGTATGTGATACTGTTTACAGTCAATTTGATACAAAATTGCTGCCCTAAGGTAACCTCGGTCCTCACCCCTCGAACTTGGAAAGCTGATTGCTGGCGAACCACAAGTCCCAGCTGGTCGAGTGGGGTACCGGCGAGGAGGTCTCGACGTCACCTATAGGGATATCCTGTGAAAATTTAGAAAAACCCGGAAACAGAGAAAATGATTTTTCCCTAGGAAAATGAGAAATTATTAAAATTGTGTTTTTCTCGGTTATTAGGGACCCTAGCGGGGCGCGAGAGGTACCTACGGATAGGTCCCGACGTACTCCACAAGGTGGTGTGAGCAGCTATACAGGCCTCCTTGGAAAAATTTTGAATAAACACTGAAAAACGTGAAACTGTACCTACTTAACTGAGACTAAAAGTTGTTTTTCAGGAGAACTACTCTTCCGGGAACTACAGGAGCGGTACCAACGGACGCGGAACGCCCGCGTGCACACGTCTGAAGAACCAGGAGTACAGGTTTGTATGGTCCGAGGACCAGAAAATGCAATTTATGTGTAAATTTAGTAAATTTATTGAATTTTAGGAGGTCGGCCTGATGCTGATGATGATATATTGGTGTTATATACCCTTGCGGGGCGTCGAGAGGTAGGTATTAACGTCGCGCACCTGATGGTATAGAAATATCGCTATGCGTCCCTATAAAAAACAGATTTTAAAAGTGTTTGACTGGAAACAAAGTGTGAAAATTTATGAAAATCTATGAAAACTTGAGTTTTCAATATGGAAACTGTCCAAAATTTTTATCGCGTCGTGTAGACGACGGCGTTACGCTTCCAATGGTATAGCACACTTGGTATTTATTTATAGATTTTATCAATGTAATTACGTATGTGATACTGTTTACAGTCAATTTGATACAAAATTGCTGCCCTAAGGTAACCTCGGTCCTCACCCCTCGAACTTGGAAAGCTGATTGCTGGCGAACCACAAGTCCCAGCTGGTCGAGTGGGGTACCGGCGAGGAGGTCTCGACGTCACCTATAGGGATATCCTGTGAAAATTTAGAAAAACCCGGAAACAGAGAAAATGATTTTTCCCTAGGAAAATGAGAAATTATTAAAATTGTGTTTTTCTCGGTTATTAGGGACCCTAGCGGGGCGCGAGAGGTACCTACGGATAGGTCCCGACGTACTCCACAAGGTGGTGTGAGCAGCTATACAGGCCTCCTTGGAAAAATTTTGAATAAACACTGAAAAACGTGAAACTGTACCTACTTAACTGAGACTAAAAGTTGTTTTTCAGGAGAACTACTCTTCCGGGAACTACAGGAGCGGTACCAACGGACGCGGAACGCCCGCGTGCACACGTCTGAAGAACCAGGAGTACAGGTTTGTATGGTCCGAGGACCAGAAAATGCAATTTATGTGTAAATTTAGTAAATTTATTGAATTTTAGGAGGTCGGCCTGATGCTGATGATGATATATTGGTGTTATATACCCTTGCGGGGCGTCGAGAGGTAGGTATTAACGTCGCGCACCTGATGGTATAGAAATATCGCTATGCGTCCCTATAAAAAACAGATTTTAAAAGTGTTTGACTGGAAACAAAGTGTGAAAATTTATGAAAATCTATGAAAACTTGAGTTTTCAATATGGAAACTGTCCAAAATTTTTATCGCGTCGTGTAGACGACGGCGTTACGCTTCCAATGGTATAGCACACTTGGTATTTATTTATAGATTTTATCAATGTAATTACGTATGTGATACTGTTTACAGTCAATTTGATACAAAATTGCTGCCCTAAGGTAACCTCGGTCCTCACCCCTCGAACTTGGAAAGCTGATTGCTGGCGAACCACAAGTCCCAGCTGGTCGAGTGGGGTACCGGCGAGGAGGTCTCGACGTCACCTATAGGGATATCCTGTGAAAATTTAGAAAAACCCGGAAACAGAGAAAATGATTTTTCCCTAGGAAAATGAGAAATTATTAAAATTGTGTTTTTCTCGGTTATTAGGGACCCTAGCGGGGCGCGAGAGGTACCTACGGATAGGTCCCGACGTACTCCACAAGGTGGTGTGAGCAGCTATACAGGCCTCCTTGGAAAAATTTTGAATAAACACTGAAAAACGTGAAACTGTACCTACTTAACTGAGACTAAAAGTTGTTTTTCAGGAGAACTACTCTTCCGGGAACTACAGGAGCGGTACCAACGGACGCGGAACGCCCGCGTGCACACGTCTGAAGAACCAGGAGTACAGGTTTGTATGGTCCGAGGACCAGAAAATGCAATTTATGTGTAAATTTAGTAAATTTATTGAATTTTAGGAGGTCGGCCTGATGCTGATGATGATATATTGGTGTTATATACCCTTGCGGGGCGTCGAGAGGTAGGTATTAACGTCGCGCACCTGATGGTATAGAAATATCGCTATGCGTCCCTATAAAAAACAGATTTTAAAAGTGTTTGACTGGAAACAAAGTGTGAAAATTTATGAAAATCTATGAAAACTTGAGTTTTCAATATGGAAACTGTCCAAAATTTTTATCGCGTCGTGTAGACGACGGCGTTACGCTTCCAATGGTATAGCACACTTGGTATTTATTTATAGATTTTATCAATGTAATTACGTATGTGATACTGTTTACAGTCAATTTGATACAAAATTGCTGCCCTAAGGTAACCTCGGTCCTCACCCCTCGAACTTGGAAAGCTGATTGCTGGCGAACCACAAGTCCCAGCTGGTCGAGTGGGGTACCGGCGAGGAGGTCTCGACGTCACCTATAGGGATATCCTGTGAAAATTTAGAAAAACCCGGAAACAGAGAAAATGATTTTTCCCTAGGAAAATGAGAAATTATTAAAATTGTGTTTTTCTCGGTTATTAGGGACCCTAGCGGGGCGCGAGAGGTACCTACGGATAGGTCCCGACGTACTCCACAAGGTGGTGTGAGCAGCTATACAGGCCTCCTTGGAAAAATTTTGAATAAACACTGAAAAACGTGAAACTGTACCTACTTAACTGAGACTAAAAGTTGTTTTTCAGGAGAACTACTCTTCCGGGAACTACAGGAGCGGTACCAACGGACGCGGAACGCCCGCGTGCACACGTCTGAAGAACCAGGAGTACAGGTTTGTATGGTCCGAGGACCAGAAAATGCAATTTATGTGTAAATTTAGTAAATTTATTGAATTTTAGGAGGTCGGCCTGATGCTGATGATGATATATTGGTGTTATATACCCTTGCGGGGCGTCGAGAGGTAGGTATTAACGTCGCGCACCTGATGGTATAGAAATATCGCTATGCGTCCCTATAAAAAACAGATTTTAAAAGTGTTTGACTGGAAACAAAGTGTGAAAATTTATGAAAATCTATGAAAACTTGAGTTTTCAATATGGAAACTGTCCAAAATTTTTATCGCGTCGTGTAGACGACGGCGTTACGCTTCCAATGGTATAGCACACTTGGTATTTATTTATAGATTTTATCAATGTAATTACGTATGTGATACTGTTTACAGTCAATTTGATACAAAATTGCTGCCCTAAGGTAACCTCGGTCCTCACCCCTCGAACTTGGAAAGCTGATTGCTGGCGAACCACAAGTCCCAGCTGGTCGAGTGGGGTACCGGCGAGGAGGTCTCGACGTCACCTATAGGGATATCCTGTGAAAATTTAGAAAAACCCGGAAACAGAGAAAATGATTTTTCCCTAGGAAAATGAGAAATTATTAAAATTGTGTTTTTCTCGGTTATTAGGGACCCTAGCGGGGCGCGAGAGGTACCTACGGATAGGTCCCGACGTACTCCACAAGGTGGTGTGAGCAGCTATACAGGCCTCCTTGGAAAAATTTTGAATAAACACTGAAAAACGTGAAACTGTACCTACTTAACTGAGACTAAAAGTTGTTTTTCAGGAGAACTACTCTTCCGGGAACTACAGGAGCGGTACCAACGGACGCGGAACGCCCGCGTGCACACGTCTGAAGAACCAGGAGTACAGGTTTGTATGGTCCGAGGACCAGAAAATGCAATTTATGTGTAAATTTAGTAAATTTATTGAATTTTAGGAGGTCGGCCTGATGCTGATGATGATATATTGGTGTTATATACCCTTGCGGGGCGTCGAGAGGTAGGTATTAACGTCGCGCACCTGATGGTATAGAAATATCGCTATGCGTCCCTATAAAAAACAGATTTTAAAAGTGTTTGACTGGAAACAAAGTGTGAAAATTTATGAAAATCTATGAAAACTTGAGTTTTCAATATGGAAACTGTCCAAAATTTTTATCGCGTCGTGTAGACGACGGCGTTACGCTTCCAATGGTATAGCACACTTGGTATTTATTTATAGATTTTATCAATGTAATTACGTATGTGATACTGTTTACAGTCAATTTGATACAAAATTGCTGCCCTAAGGTAACCTCGGTCCTCACCCCTCGAACTTGGAAAGCTGATTGCTGGCGAACCACAAGTCCCAGCTGGTCGAGTGGGGTACCGGCGAGGAGGTCTCGACGTCACCTATAGGGATATCCTGTGAAAATTTAGAAAAACCCGGAAACAGAGAAAATGATTTTTCCCTAGGAAAATGAGAAATTATTAAAATTGTGTTTTTCTCGGTTATTAGGGACCCTAGCGGGGCGCGAGAGGTACCTACGGATAGGTCCCGACGTACTCCACAAGGTGGTGTGAGCAGCTATACAGGCCTCCTTGGAAAAATTTTGAATAAACACTGAAAAACGTGAAACTGTACCTACTTAACTGAGACTAAAAGTTGTTTTTCAGGAGAACTACTCTTCCGGGAACTACAGGAGCGGTACCAACGGACGCGGAACGCCCGCGTGCACACGTCTGAAGAACCAGGAGTACAGGTTTGTATGGTCCGAGGACCAGAAAATGCAATTTATGTGTAAATTTAGTAAATTTATTGAATTTTAGGAGGTCGGCCTGATGCTGATGATGATATATTGGTGTTATATACCCTTGCGGGGCGTCGAGAGGTAGGTATTAACGTCGCGCACCTGATGGTATAGAAATATCGCTATGCGTCCCTATAAAAAACAGATTTTAAAAGTGTTTGACTGGAAACAAAGTGTGAAAATTTATGAAAATCTATGAAAACTTGAGTTTTCAATATGGAAACTGTCCAAAATTTTTATCGCGTCGTGTAGACGACGGCGTTACGCTTCCAATGGTATAGCACACTTGGTATTTATTTATAGATTTTATCAATGTAATTACGTATGTGATACTGTTTACAGTCAATTTGATACAAAATTGCTGCCCTAAGGTAACCTCGGTCCTCACCCCTCGAACTTGGAAAGCTGATTGCTGGCGAACCACAAGTCCCAGCTGGTCGAGTGGGGTACCGGCGAGGAGGTCTCGACGTCACCTATAGGGATATCCTGTGAAAATTTAGAAAAACCCGGAAACAGAGAAAATGATTTTTCCCTAGGAAAATGAGAAATTATTAAAATTGTGTTTTTCTCGGTTATTAGGGACCCTAGCGGGGCGCGAGAGGTACCTACGGATAGGTCCCGACGTACTCCACAAGGTGGTCGTGAGCAGCTATACAGGCCTCCTTGGAAAAATTTTGAATAAACACTGAAAAACGTGAAACTGTACCTACTTAACTGAGACTAAAAGTTGTTTTTCAGGAGAACTACTCTTCCGGGAACTACAGGAGCGGTACCAACGGACGCGGAACGCCCGCGTGCACACGTCTGAAGAACCAGGAGTACAGGTTTGTATGGTCCGAGGACCAGAAAATGCAATTTATGTGTAAATTTAGTAAATTTATTGAATTTTAGGAGGTCGGCCTGATGCTGATGATGATATATTGGTGTTATATACCCTTGCGGGGCGTCGAGAGGTAGGTATTAACGTCGCGCACCTGATGGTATAGAAATATCGCTATGCGTCCCTATAAAAAACAGATTTTAAAAGTGTTTGACTGGAAACAAAGTGTGAAAATTTATGAAAATCTATGAAAACTTGAGTTTTCAATATGGAAACTGTCCAAAATTTTTATCGCGTCGTGTAGACGACGGCGTTACGCTTCCAATGGTATAGCACACTTGGTATTTATTTATAGATTTTATCAATGTAATTACGTATGTGATACTGTTTACAGTCAATTTGATACAAAATTGCTGCCCTAAGGTAACCTCGGTCCTCACCCCTCGAACTTGGAAAGCTGATTGCTGGCGAACCACAAGTCCCAGCTGGTCGAGTGGGGTACCGGCGAGGAGGTCTCGACGTCACCTATAGGGATATCCTGTGAAAATTTAGAAAAACCCGGAAACAGAGAAAATGATTTTTCCCTAGGAAAATGAGAAATTATTAAAATTGTGTTTTTCTCGGTTATTAGGGACCCTAGCGGGGCGCGAGAGGTACCTACGGATAGGTCCCGACGTACTCCACAAGGTGGTGTGAGCAGCTATACAGGCCTCCTTGGAAAAATTTTGAATAAACACTGAAAAACGTGAAACTGTACCTACTTAACTGAGACTAAAAGTTGTTTTTCAGGAGAACTACTCTTCCGGGAACTACAGGAGCGGTACCAACGGACGCGGAACGCCCGCGTGCACACGTCTGAAGAACCAGGAGTACAGGTTTGTATGGTCCGAGGACCAGAAAATGCAATTTATGTGTAAATTTAGTAAATTTATTGAATTTTAGGAGGTCGGCCTGATGCTGATGATGATATATTGGTGTTATATACCCTTGCGGGGCGTCGAGAGGTAGGTATTAACGTCGCGCACCTGATGGTATAGAAATATCGCTATGCGTCCCTATAAAAAACAGATTTTAAAAGTGTTTGACTGGAAACAAAGTGTGAAAATTTATGAAAATCTATGAAAACTTGAGTTTTCAATATGGAAACTGTCCAAAATTTTTATCGCGTCGTGTAGACGACGGCGTTACGCTTCCAATGGTATAGCACACTTGGTATTTATTTATAGATTTTATCAATGTAATTACGTATGTGATACTGTTTACAGTCAATTTGATACAAAATTGCTGCCCTAAGGTAACCTCGGTCCTCACCCCTCGAACTTGGAAAGCTGATTGCTGGCGAACCACAAGTCCCAGCTGGTCGAGTGGGGTACCGGCGAGGAGGTCTCGACGTCACCTATAGGGATATCCTGTGAAAATTTAGAAAAACCCGGAAACAGAGAAAATGATTTTTCCCTAGGAAAATGAGAAATTATTAAAATTGTGTTTTTCTCGGTTATTAGGGACCCTAGCGGGGCGCGAGAGGTACCTACGGATAGGTCCCGACGTACTCCACAAGGTGGTGTGAGCAGCTATACAGGCCTCCTTGGAAAAATTTTGAATAAACACTGAAAAACGTGAAACTGTACCTACTTAACTGAGACTAAAAGTTGTTTTTCAGGAGAACTACTCTTCCGGGAACTACAGGAGCGGTACCAACGGACGCGGAACGCCCGCGTGCACACGTCTGAAGAACCAGGAGTACAGGTTTGTATGGTCCGAGGACCAGAAAATGCAATTTATGTGTAAATTTAGTAAATTTATTGAATTTTAGGAGGTCGGCCTGATGCTGATGATGATATATTGGTGTTATATACCCTTGCGGGGCGTCGAGAGGTAGGTATTAACGTCGCGCACCTGATGGTATAGAAATATCGCTATGCGTCCCTATAAAAAACAGATTTTAAAAGTGTTTGACTGGAAACAAAGTGTGAAAATTTATGAAAATCTATGAAAACTTGAGTTTTCAATATGGAAACTGTCCAAAATTTTTATCGCGTCGTGTAGACGACGGCGTTACGCTTCCAATGGTATAGCACACTTGGTATTTATTTATAGATTTTATCAATGTAATTACGTATGTGATACTGTTTACAGTCAATTTGATACAAAATTGCTGCCCTAAGGTAACCTCGGTCCTCACCCCTCGAACTTGGAAAGCTGATTGCTGGCGAACCACAAGTCCCAGCTGGTCGAGTGGGGTACCGGCGAGGAGGTCTCGACGTCACCTATAGGGATATCCTGTGAAAATTTAGAAAAACCCGGAAACAGAGAAAATGATTTTTCCCTAGGAAAATGAGAAATTATTAAAATTGTGTTTTTCTCGGTTATTAGGGACCCTAGCGGGGCGCGAGAGGTACCTACGGATAGGTCCCGACGTACTCCACAAGGTGGTGTGAGCAGCTATACAGGCCTCCTTGGAAAAATTTTGAATAAACACTGAAAAACGTGAAACTGTACCTACTTAACTGAGACTAAAAGTTGTTTTTCAGGAGAACTACTCTTCCGGGAACTACAGGAGCGGTACCAACGGACGCGGAACGCCCGCGTGCACACGTCTGAAGAACCAGGAGTACAGGTTTGTATGGTCCGAGGACCAGAAAATGCAATTTATGTGTAAATTTAGTAAATTTATTGAATTTTAGGAGGTCGGCCTGATGCTGATGATGATATATTGGTGTTATATACCCTTGCGGGGCGTCGAGAGGTAGGTATTAACGTCGCGCACCTGATGGTATAGAAATATCGCTATGCGTCCCTATAAAAAACAGATTTTAAAAGTGTTTGACTGGAAACAAAGTGTGAAAATTTATGAAAATCTATGAAAACTTGAGTTTTCAATATGGAAACTGTCCAAAATTTTTATCGCGTCGTGTAGACGACGGCGTTACGCTTCCAATGGTATAGCACACTTGGTATTTATTTATAGATTTTATCAATGTAATTACGTATGTGATACTGTTTACAGTCAATTTGATACAAAATTGCTGCCCTAAGGTAACCTCGGTCCTCACCCCTCGAACTTGGAAAGCTGATTGCTGGCGAACCACAAGTCCCAGCTGGTCGAGTGGGGTACCGGCGAGGAGGTCTCGACGTCACCTATAGGGATATCCTGTGAAAATTTAGAAAAACCCGGAAACAGAGAAAATGATTTTTCCCTAGGAAAATGAGAAATTATTAAAATTGTGTTTTTCTCGGTTATTAGGGACCCTAGCGGGGCGCGAGAGGTACCTACGGATAGGTCCCGACGTACTCCACAAGGTGGTGTGAGCAGCTATACAGGCCTCCTTGGAAAAATTTTGAATAAACACTGAAAAACGTGAAACTGTACCTACTTAACTGAGACTAAAAGTTGTTTTTCAGGAGAACTACTCTTCCGGGAACTACAGGAGCGGTACCAACGGACGCGGAACGCCCGCGTGCACACGTCTGAAGAACCAGGAGTACAGGTTTGTATGGTCCGAGGACCAGAAAATGCAATTTATGTGTAAATTTAGTAAATTTATTGAATTTTAGGAGGTCGGCCTGATGCTGATGATGATATATTGGTGTTATATACCCTTGCGGGGCGTCGAGAGGTAGGTATTAACGTCGCGCACCTGATGGTATAGAAATATCGCTATGCGTCCCTATAAAAAACAGATTTTAAAAGTGTTTGACTGGAAACAAAGTGTGAAAATTTATGAAAATCTATGAAAACTTGAGTTTTCAATATGGAAACTGTCCAAAATTTTTATCGCGTCGTGTAGACGACGGCGTTACGCTTCCAATGGTATAGCACACTTGGTATTTATTTATAGATTTTATCAATGTAATTACGTATGTGATACTGTTTACAGTCAATTTGATACAAAATTGCTGCCCTAAGGTAACCTCGGTCCTCACCCCTCGAACTTGGAAAGCTGATTGCTGGCGAACCACAAGTCCCAGCTGGTCGAGTGGGGTACCGGCGAGGAGGTCTCGACGTCACCTATAGGGATATCCTGTGAAAATTTAGAAAAACCCGGAAACAGAGAAAATGATTTTTCCCTAGGAAAATGAGAAATTATTAAAATTGTGTTTTTCTCGGTTATTAGGGACCCTAGCGGGGCGCGAGAGGTACCTACGGATAGGTCCCGACGTACTCCACAAGGTGGTGTGAGCAGCTATACAGGCCTCCTTGGAAAAATTTTGAATAAACACTGAAAAACGTGAAACTGTACCTACTTAACTGAGACTAAAAGTTGTTTTTCAGGAGAACTACTCTTCCGGGAACTACAGGAGCGGTACCAACGGACGCGGAACGCCCGCGTGCACACGTCTGAAGAACCAGGAGTACAGGTTTGTATGGTCCGAGGACCAGAAAATGCAATTTATGTGTAAATTTAGTAAATTTATTGAATTTTAGGAGGTCGGCCTGATGCTGATGATGATATATTGGTGTTATATACCCTTGCGGGGCGTCGAGAGGTAGGTATTAACGTCGCGCACCTGATGGTATAGAAATATCGCTATGCGTCCCTATAAAAAACAGATTTTAAAAGTGTTTGACTGGAAACAAAGTGTGAAAATTTATGAAAATCTATGAAAACTTGAGTTTTCAATATGGAAACTGTCCAAAATTTTTATCGCGTCGTGTAGACGACGGCGTTACGCTTCCAATGGTATAGCACACTTGGTATTTATTTATAGATTTTATCAATGTAATTACGTATGTGATACTGTTTACAGTCAATTTGATACAAAATTGCTGCCCTAAGGTAACCTCGGTCCTCACCCCTCGAACTTGGAAAGCTGATTGCTGGCGAACCACAAGTCCCAGCTGGTCGAGTGGGGTACCGGCGAGGAGGTCTCGACGTCACCTATAGGGATATCCTGTGAAAATTTAGAAAAACCCGGAAACAGAGAAAATGATTTTTCCCTAGGAAAATGAGAAATTATTAAAATTGTGTTTTTCTCGGTTATTAGGGACCCTAGCGGGGCGCGAGAGGTACCTACGGATAGGTCCCGACGTACTCCACAAGGTGGTGTGAGCAGCTATACAGGCCTCCTTGGAAAAATTTTGAATAAACACTGAAAAACGTGAAACTGTACCTACTTAACTGAGACTAAAAGTTGTTTTTCAGGAGAACTACTCTTCCGGGAACTACAGGAGCGGTACCAACGGACGCGGAACGCCCGCGTGCACACGTCTGAAGAACCAGGAGTACAGGTTTGTATGGTCCGAGGACCAGAAAATGCAATTTATGTGTAAATTTAGTAAATTTATTGAATTTTAGGAGGTCGGCCTGATGCTGATGATGATATATTGGTGTTATATACCCTTGCGGGGCGTCGAGAGGTAGGTATTAACGTCGCGCACCTGATGGTATAGAAATATCGCTATGCGTCCCTATAAAAAACAGATTTTAAAAGTGTTTGACTGGAAACAAAGTGTGAAAATTTATGAAAATCTATGAAAACTTGAGTTTTCAATATGGAAACTGTCCAAAATTTTTATCGCGTCGTGTAGACGACGGCGTTACGCTTCCAATGGTATAGCACACTTGGTATTTATTTATAGATTTTATCAATGTAATTACGTATGTGATACTGTTTACAGTCAATTTGATACAAAATTGCTGCCCTAAGGTAACCTCGGTCCTCACCCCTCGAACTTGGAAAGCTGATTGCTGGCGAACCACAAGTCCCAGCTGGTCGAGTGGGGTACCGGCGAGGAGGTCTCGACGTCACCTATAGGGATATCCTGTGAAAATTTAGAAAAACCCGGAAACAGAGAAAATGATTTTTCCCTAGGAAAATGAGAAATTATTAAAATTGTGTTTTTCTCGGTTATTAGGGACCCTAGCGGGGCGCGAGAGGTACCTACGGATAGGTCCCGACGTACTCCACAAGGTGGTGTGAGCAGCTATACAGGCCTCCTTGGAAAAATTTTGAATAAACACTGAAAAACGTGAAACTGTACCTACTTAACTGAGACTAAAAGTTGTTTTTCAGGAGAACTACTCTTCCGGGAACTACAGGAGCGGTACCAACGGACGCGGAACGCCCGCGTGCACACGTCTGAAGAACCAGGAGTACAGGTTTGTATGGTCCGAGGACCAGAAAATGCAATTTATGTGTAAATTTAGTAAATTTATTGAATTTTAGGAGGTCGGCCTGATGCTGATGATGATATATTGGTGTTATATACCCTTGCGGGGCGTCGAGAGGTAGGTATTAACGTCGCGCACCTGATGGTATAGAAATATCGCTATGCGTCCCTATAAAAAACAGATTTTAAAAGTGTTTGACTGGAAACAAAGTGTGAAAATTTATGAAAATCTATGAAAACTTGAGTTTTCAATATGGAAACTGTCCAAAATTTTTATCGCGTCGTGTAGACGACGGCGTTACGCTTCCAATGGTATAGCACACTTGGTATTTATTTATAGATTTTATCAATGTAATTACGTATGTGATACTGTTTACAGTCAATTTGATACAAAATTGCTGCCCTAAGGTAACCTCGGTCCTCACCCCTCGAACTTGGAAAGCTGATTGCTGGCGAACCACAAGTCCCAGCTGGTCGAGTGGGGTACCGGCGAGGAGGTCTCGACGTCACCTATAGGGATATCCTGTGAAAATTTAGAAAAACCCGGAAACAGAGAAAATGATTTTTCCCTAGGAAAATGAGAAATTATTAAAATTGTGTTTTTCTCGGTTATTAGGGACCCTAGCGGGGCGCGAGAGGTACCTACGGATAGGTCCCGACGTACTCCACAAGGTGGTGTGAGCAGCTATACAGGCCTCCTTGGAAAAATTTTGAATAAACACTGAAAAACGTGAAACTGTACCTACTTAACTGAGACTAAAAGTTGTTTTTCAGGAGAACTACTCTTCCGGGAACTACAGGAGCGGTACCAACGGACGCGGAACGCCCGCGTGCACACGTCTGAAGAACCAGGAGTACAGGTTTGTATGGTCCGAGGACCAGAAAATGCAATTTATGTGTAAATTTAGTAAATTTATTGAATTTTAGGAGGTCGGCCTGATGCTGATGATGATATATTGGTGTTATATACCCTTGCGGGGCGTCGAGAGGTAGGTATTAACGTCGCGCACCTGATGGTATAGAAATATCGCTATGCGTCCCTATAAAAAACAGATTTTAAAAGTGTTTGACTGGAAACAAAGTGTGAAAATTTATGAAAATCTATGAAAACTTGAGTTTTCAATATGGAAACTGTCCAAAATTTTTATCGCGTCGTGTAGACGACGGCGTTACGCTTCCAATGGTATAGCACACTTGGTATTTATTTATAGATTTTATCAATGTAATTACGTATGTGATACTGTTTACAGTCAATTTGATACAAAATTGCTGCCCTAAGGTAACCTCGGTCCTCACCCCTCGAACTTGGAAAGCTGATTGCTGGCGAACCACAAGTCCCAGCTGGTCGAGTGGGGTACCGGCGAGGAGGTCTCGACGTCACCTATAGGGATATCCTGTGAAAATTTAGAAAAACCCGGAAACAGAGAAAATGATTTTTCCCTAGGAAAATGAGAAATTATTAAAATTGTGTTTTTCTCGGTTATTAGGGACCCTAGCGGGGCGCGAGAGGTACCTACGGATAGGTCCCGACGTACTCCACAAGGTGGTGTGAGCAGCTATACAGGCCTCCTTGGAAAAATTTTGAATAAACACTGAAAAACGTGAAACTGTACCTACTTAACTGAGACTAAAAGTTGTTTTTCAGGAGAACTACTCTTCCGGGAACTACAGGAGCGGTACCAACGGACGCGGAACGCCCGCGTGCACACGTCTGAAGAACCAGGAGTACAGGTTTGTATGGTCCGAGGACCAGAAAATGCAATTTATGTGTAAATTTAGTAAATTTATTGAATTTTAGGAGGTCGGCCTGATGCTGATGATGATATATTGGTGTTATATACCCTTGCGGGGCGTCGAGAGGTAGGTATTAACGTCGCGCACCTGATGGTATAGAAATATCGCTATGCGTCCCTATAAAAAACAGATTTTAAAAGTGTTTGACTGGAAACAAAGTGTGAAAATTTATGAAAATCTATGAAAACTTGAGTTTTCAATATGGAAACTGTCCAAAATTTTTATCGCGTCGTGTAGACGACGGCGTTACGCTTCCAATGGTATAGCACACTTGGTATTTATTTATAGATTTTATCAATGTAATTACGTATGTGATACTGTTTACAGTCAATTTGATACAAAATTGCTGCCCTAAGGTAACCTCGGTCCTCACCCCTCGAACTTGGAAAGCTGATTGCTGGCGAACCACAAGTCCCAGCTGGTCGAGTGGGGTACCGGCGAGGAGGTCTCGACGTCACCTATAGGGATATCCTGTGAAAATTTAGAAAAACCCGGAAACAGAGAAAATGATTTTTCCCTAGGAAAATGAGAAATTATTAAAATTGTGTTTTTCTCGGTTATTAGGGACCCTAGCGGGGCGCGAGAGGTACCTACGGATAGGTCCCGACGTACTCCACAAGGTGGTGTGAGCAGCTATACAGGCCTCCTTGGAAAAATTTTGAATAAACACTGAAAAACGTGAAACTGTACCTACTTAACTGAGACTAAAAGTTGTTTTTCAGGAGAACTACTCTTCCGGGAACTACAGGAGCGGTACCAACGGACGCGGAACGCCCGCGTGCACACGTCTGAAGAACCAGGAGTACAGGTTTGTATGGTCCGAGGACCAGAAAATGCAATTTATGTGTAAATTTAGTAAATTTATTGAATTTTAGGAGGTCGGCCTGATGCTGATGATGATATATTGGTGTTATATACCCTTGCGGGGCGTCGAGAGGTAGGTATTAACGTCGCGCACCTGATGGTATAGAAATATCGCTATGCGTCCCTATAAAAAACAGATTTTAAAAGTGTTTGACTGGAAACAAAGTGTGAAAATTTATGAAAATCTATGAAAACTTGAGTTTTCAATATGGAAACTGTCCAAAATTTTTATCGCGTCGTGTAGACGACGGCGTTACGCTTCCAATGGTATAGCACACTTGGTATTTATTTATAGATTTTATCAATGTAATTACGTATGTGATACTGTTTACAGTCAATTTGATACAAAATTGCTGCCCTAAGGTAACCTCGGTCCTCACCCCTCGAACTTGGAAAGCTGATTGCTGGCGAACCACAAGTCCCAGCTGGTCGAGTGGGGTACCGGCGAGGAGGTCTCGACGTCACCTATAGGGATATCCTGTGAAAATTTAGAAAAACCCGGAAACAGAGAAAATGATTTTTCCTAGGAAAATGAGAAATTATTAAAATTGTGTTTTTCTCGGTTATTAGGGACCCTAGCGGGGCGCGAGAGGTACCTACGGATAGGTCCCGACGTACTCCACAAGGTGGTGTGAGCAGCTATACAGGCCTCCTTGGAAAAATTTTGAATAAACACTGAAAAACGTGAAACTGTACCTACTTAACTGAGACTAAAAGTTGTTTTTCAGGAGAACTACTCTTCCGGGAACTACAGGAGCGGTACCAACGGACGCGGAACGCCCGCGTGCACACGTCTGAAGAACCAGGAGTACAGGTTTGTATGGTCCGAGGACCAGAAAATGCAATTTATGTGTAAATTTAGTAAATTTATTGAATTTTAGGAGGTCGGCCTGATGCTGATGATGATATATTGGTGTTATATACCCTTGCGGGGCGTCGAGAGGTAGGTATTAACGTCGCGCACCTGATGGTATAGAAATATCGCTATGCGTCCCTATAAAAAACAGATTTTAAAAGTGTTTGACTGGAAACAAAGTGTGAAAATTTATGAAAATCTATGAAAACTTGAGTTTTCAATATGGAAACTGTCCAAAATTTTTATCGCGTCGTGTAGACGACGGCGTTACGCTTCCAATGGTATAGCACACTTGGTA
>CAVNUX010000001.1:0-43090 GCA_963691645.1 Pelosia muscerda | reverse complement strand
TACACATAAATTGCATTTTCTGGTCCTCGGACCATACAAACCTGTACTCCTGGTTCTTCAGACGTGTGCACGCGGGCGTTCCGCGTCCGTTGGTACCGCTCCTGTAGTTCCCGGAAGAGTAGTTCTCCTGAAAAACAACTTTTAGTCTCAGTTAAGTAGGTACAGTTTCACGTTTTTCAGTGTTTATTCAAAATTTTTCCAAGGAGGCCTGTATAGCTGCTCACACCACCTTGTGGAGTACGTCGGGACCTATCCGTAGGTACCTCTCGCGCCCCGCTAGGGTCCCTAATAACCGAGAAAAACACAATTTTAATAATTTCTCATTTTCCTAGGGAAAAATCATTTTCTCTGTTTCCGGGTTTTTCTAAATTTTCACAGGATATCCCTATAGGTGACGTCGAGACCTCCTCGCCGGTACCCCACTCGACCAGCTGGGACTTGTGGTTCGCCAGCAATCAGCTTTCCAAGTTCGAGGGGTGAGGACCGAGGTTACCTTAGGGCAGCAATTTTGTATCAAATTGACTGTAAACAGTATCACATACGTAATTACATTGATAAAATCTATAAATAAATACCAAGTGTGCTATACCATTGGAAGCGTAACGCCGTCGTCTACACGACGCGATAAAAATTTTGGACAGTTTCCATATTGAAAACTCAAGTTTTCATAGATTTTCATAAATTTTCACACTTTGTTTCCAGTCAAACACTTTTAAAATCTGTTTTTTTATAGGGACGCATAGCGATATTTCTATACCATCAGGTGCGCGACGTTAATACCTACCTCTCGACGCCCCGCAAGGGTATATAACACCAATATATCATCATCAGCATCAGGCCGACCTCCTAAAATTCAATAAATTTACTAAATTTACACATAAATTGCATTTTCTGGTCCTCGGACCATACAAACCTGTACTCCTGGTTCTTCAGACGTGTGCACGCGGGCGTTCCGCGTCCGTTGGTACCGCTCCTGTAGTTCCCGGAAGAGTAGTTCTCCTGAAAAACAACTTTTAGTCTCAGTTAAGTAGGTACAGTTTCACGTTTTTCAGTGTTTATTCAAAATTTTTCCAAGGAGGCCTGTATAGCTGCTCACACCACCTTGTGGAGTACGTCGGGACCTATCCGTAGGTACCTCTCGCGCCCCGCTAGGGTCCCTAATAACCGAGAAAAACACAATTTTAATAATTTCTCATTTTCCTAGGGAAAAATCATTTTCTCTGTTTCCGGGTTTTTCTAAATTTTCACAGGATATCCCTATAGGTGACGTCGAGACCTCCTCGCCGGTACCCCACTCGACCAGCTGGGACTTGTGGTTCGCCAGCAATCAGCTTTCCAAGTTCGAGGGGTGAGGACCGAGGTTACCTTAGGGCAGCAATTTTGTATCAAATTGACTGTAAACAGTATCACATACGTAATTACATTGATAAAATCTATAAATAAATACCAAGTGTGCTATACCATTGGAAGCGTAACGCCGTCGTCTACACGACGCGATAAAAATTTTGGACAGTTTCCATATTGAAAACTCAAGTTTTCATAGATTTTCATAAATTTTCACACTTTGTTTCCAGTCAAACACTTTTAAAATCTGTTTTTTATAGGGACGCATAGCGATATTTCTATACCATCAGGTGCGCGACGTTAATACCTACCTCTCGACGCCCCGCAAGGGTATATAACACCAATATATCATCATCAGCATCAGGCCGACCTCCTAAAATTCAATAAATTTACTAAATTTACACATAAATTGCATTTTCTGGTCCTCGGACCATACAAACCTGTACTCCTGGTTCTTCAGACGTGTGCACGCGGGCGTTCCGCGTCCGTTGGTACCGCTCCTGTAGTTCCCGGAAGAGTAGTTCTCCTGAAAAACAACTTTTAGTCTCAGTTAAGTAGGTACAGTTTCACGTTTTTCAGTGTTTATTCAAAATTTTTCCAAGGAGGCCTGTATAGCTGCTCACACCACCTTGTGGAGTACGTCGGGACCTATCCGTAGGTACCTCTCGCGCCCCGCTAGGGTCCCTAATAACCGAGAAAAACACAATTTTAATAATTTCTCATTTTCCTAGGGAAAAATCATTTTCTCTGTTTCCGGGTTTTTCTAAATTTTCACAGGATATCCCTATAGGTGACGTCGAGACCTCCTCGCCGGTACCCCACTCGACCAGCTGGGACTTGTGGTTCGCCAGCAATCAGCTTTCCAAGTTCGAGGGGTGAGGACCGAGGTTACCTTAGGGCAGCAATTTTGTATCAAATTGACTGTAAACAGTATCACATACGTAATTACATTGATAAAATCTATAAATAAATACCAAGTGTGCTATACCATTGGAAGCGTAACGCCGTCGTCTACACGACGCGATAAAAATTTTGGACAGTTTCCATATTGAAAACTCAAGTTTTCATAGATTTTCATAAATTTTCACACTTTGTTTCCAGTCAAACACTTTTAAAATCTGTTTTTTATAGGGACGCATAGCGATATTTCTATACCATCAGGTGCGCGACGTTAATACCTACCTCTCGACGCCCCGCAAGGGTATATAACACCAATATATCATCATCAGCATCAGGCCGACCTCCTAAAATTCAATAAATTTACTAAATTTACACATAAATTGCATTTTCTGGTCCTCGGACCATACAAACCTGTACTCCTGGTTCTTCAGACGTGTGCACGCGGGCGTTCCGCGTCCGTTGGTACCGCTCCTGTAGTTCCCGGAAGAGTAGTTCTCCTGAAAAACAACTTTTAGTCTCAGTTAAGTAGGTACAGTTTCACGTTTTTCAGTGTTTATTCAAAATTTTTCCAAGGAGGCCTGTATAGCTGCTCACACCACCTTGTGGAGTACGTCGGGACCTATCCGTAGGTACCTCTCGCGCCCCGCTAGGGTCCCTAATAACCGAGAAAAACACAATTTTAATAATTTCTCATTTTCCTAGGGAAAAATCATTTTCTCTGTTTCCGGGTTTTTCTAAATTTTCACAGGATATCCCTATAGGTGACGTCGAGACCTCCTCGCCGGTACCCCACTCGACCAGCTGGGACTTGTGGTTCGCCAGCAATCAGCTTTCCAAGTTCGAGGGGTGAGGACCGAGGTTACCTTAGGGCAGCAATTTTGTATCAAATTGACTGTAAACAGTATCACATACGTAATTACATTGATAAAATCTATAAATAAATACCAAGTGTGCTATACCATTGGAAGCGTAACGCCGTCGTCTACACGACGCGATAAAAATTTTGGACAGTTTCCATATTGAAAACTCAAGTTTTCATAGATTTTCATAAATTTTCACACTTTGTTTCCAGTCAAACACTTTTAAAATCTGTTTTTTATAGGGACGCATAGCGATATTTCTATACCATCAGGTGCGCGACGTTAATACCTACCTCTCGACGCCCCGCAAGGGTATATAACACCAATATATCATCATCAGCATCAGGCCGACCTCCTAAAATTCAATAAATTTACTAAATTTACACATAAATTGCATTTTCTGGTCCTCGGACCATACAAACCTGTACTCCTGGTTCTTCAGACGTGTGCACGCGGGCGTTCCGCGTCCGTTGGTACCGCTCCTGTAGTTCCCGGAAGAGTAGTTCTCCTGAAAAACAACTTTTAGTCTCAGTTAAGTAGGTACAGTTTCACGTTTTTCAGTGTTTATTCAAAATTTTTCCAAGGAGGCCTGTATAGCTGCTCACACCACCTTGTGGAGTACGTCGGGACCTATCCGTAGGTACCTCTCGCGCCCCGCTAGGGTCCCTAATAACCGAGAAAAACACAATTTTAATAATTTCTCATTTTCCTAGGGAAAAATCATTTTCTCTGTTTCCGGGTTTTTCTAAATTTTCACAGGATATCCCTATAGGTGACGTCGAGACCTCCTCGCCGGTACCCCACTCGACCAGCTGGGACTTGTGGTTCGCCAGCAATCAGCTTTCCAAGTTCGAGGGGTGAGGACCGAGGTTACCTTAGGGCAGCAATTTTGTATCAAATTGACTGTAAACAGTATCACATACGTAATTACATTGATAAAATCTATAAATAAATACCAAGTGTGCTATACCATTGGAAGCGTAACGCCGTCGTCTACACGACGCGATAAAAATTTTGGACAGTTTCCATATTGAAAACTCAAGTTTTCATAGATTTTCATAAATTTTCACACTTTGTTTCCAGTCAAACACTTTTAAAATCTGTTTTTTATAGGGACGCATAGCGATATTTCTATACCATCAGGTGCGCGACGTTAATACCTACCTCTCGACGCCCCGCAAGGGTATATAACACCAATATATCATCATCAGCATCAGGCCGACCTCCTAAAATTCAATAAATTTACTAAATTTACACATAAATTGCATTTTCTGGTCCTCGGACCATACAAACCTGTACTCCTGGTTCTTCAGACGTGTGCACGCGGGCGTTCCGCGTCCGTTGGTACCGCTCCTGTAGTTCCCGGAAGAGTAGTTCTCCTGAAAAACAACTTTTAGTCTCAGTTAAGTAGGTACAGTTTCACGTTTTTCAGTGTTTATTCAAAATTTTTCCAAGGAGGCCTGTATAGCTGCTCACACCACCTTGTGGAGTACGTCGGGACCTATCCGTAGGTACCTCTCGCGCCCCGCTAGGGTCCCTAATAACCGAGAAAAACACAATTTTAATAATTTCTCATTTTCCTAGGGAAAAATCATTTTCTCTGTTTCCGGGTTTTTCTAAATTTTCACAGGATATCCCTATAGGTGACGTCGAGACCTCCTCGCCGGTACCCCACTCGACCAGCTGGGACTTGTGGTTCGCCAGCAATCAGCTTTCCAAGTTCGAGGGGTGAGGACCGAGGTTACCTTAGGGCAGCAATTTTGTATCAAATTGACTGTAAACAGTATCACATACGTAATTACATTGATAAAATCTATAAATAAATACCAAGTGTGCTATACCATTGGAAGCGTAACGCCGTCGTCTACACGACGCGATAAAAATTTTGGACAGTTTCCATATTGAAAACTCAAGTTTTCATAGATTTTCATAAATTTTCACACTTTGTTTCCAGTCAAACACTTTTAAAATCTGTTTTTTATAGGGACGCATAGCGATATTTCTATACCATCAGGTGCGCGACGTTAATACCTACCTCTCGACGCCCCGCAAGGGTATATAACACCAATATATCATCATCAGCATCAGGCCGACCTCCTAAAATTCAATAAATTTACTAAATTTACACATAAATTGCATTTTCTGGTCCTCGGACCATACAAACCTGTACTCCTGGTTCTTCAGACGTGTGCACGCGGGCGTTCCGCGTCCGTTGGTACCGCTCCTGTAGTTCCCGGAAGAGTAGTTCTCCTGAAAAACAACTTTTAGTCTCAGTTAAGTAGGTACAGTTTCACGTTTTTCAGTGTTTATTCAAAATTTTTCCAAGGAGGCCTGTATAGCTGCTCACACCACCTTGTGGAGTACGTCGGGACCTATCCGTAGGTACCTCTCGCGCCCCGCTAGGGTCCCTAATAACCGAGAAAAACACAATTTTAATAATTTCTCATTTTCCTAGGGAAAAATCATTTTCTCTGTTTCCGGGTTTTTCTAAATTTTCACAGGATATCCCTATAGGTGACGTCGAGACCTCCTCGCCGGTACCCCACTCGACCAGCTGGGACTTGTGGTTCGCCAGCAATCAGCTTTCCAAGTTCGAGGGGTGAGGACCGAGGTTACCTTAGGGCAGCAATTTTGTATCAAATTGACTGTAAACAGTATCACATACGTAATTACATTGATAAAATCTATAAATAAATACCAAGTGTGCTATACCATTGGAAGCGTAACGCCGTCGTCTACACGACGCGATAAAAATTTTGGACAGTTTCCATATTGAAAACTCAAGTTTTCATAGATTTTCATAAATTTTCACACTTTGTTTCCAGTCAAACACTTTTAAAATCTGTTTTTTATAGGGACGCATAGCGATATTTCTATACCATCAGGTGCGCGACGTTAATACCTACCTCTCGACGCCCCGCAAGGGTATATAACACCAATATATCATCATCAGCATCAGGCCGACCTCCTAAAATTCAATAAATTTACTAAATTTACACATAAATTGCATTTTCTGGTCCTCGGACCATACAAACCTGTACTCCTGGTTCTTCAGACGTGTGCACGCGGGCGTTCCGCGTCCGTTGGTACCGCTCCTGTAGTTCCCGGAAGAGTAGTTCTCCTGAAAAACAACTTTTAGTCTCAGTTAAGTAGGTACAGTTTCACGTTTTTCAGTGTTTATTCAAAATTTTTCCAAGGAGGCCTGTATAGCTGCTCACACCACCTTGTGGAGTACGTCGGGACCTATCCGTAGGTACCTCTCGCGCCCCGCTAGGGTCCCTAATAACCGAGAAAAACACAATTTTAATAATTTCTCATTTTCCTAGGGAAAAATCATTTTCTCTGTTTCCGGGTTTTTCTAAATTTTCACAGGATATCCCTATAGGTGACGTCGAGACCTCCTCGCCGGTACCCCACTCGACCAGCTGGGACTTGTGGTTCGCCAGCAATCAGCTTTCCAAGTTCGAGGGGTGAGGACCGAGGTTACCTTAGGGCAGCAATTTTGTATCAAATTGACTGTAAACAGTATCACATACGTAATTACATTGATAAAATCTATAAATAAATACCAAGTGTGCTATACCATTGGAAGCGTAACGCCGTCGTCTACACGACGCGATAAAAATTTTGGACAGTTTCCATATTGAAAACTCAAGTTTTCATAGATTTTCATAAATTTTCACACTTTGTTTCCAGTCAAACACTTTTAAAATCTGTTTTTTATAGGGACGCATAGCGATATTTCTATACCATCAGGTGCGCGACGTTAATACCTACCTCTCGACGCCCCGCAAGGGTATATAACACCAATATATCATCATCAGCATCAGGCCGACCTCCTAAAATTCAATAAATTTACTAAATTTACACATAAATTGCATTTTCTGGTCCTCGGACCATACAAACCTGTACTCCTGGTTCTTCAGACGTGTGCACGCGGGCGTTCCGCGTCCGTTGGTACCGCTCCTGTAGTTCCCGGAAGAGTAGTTCTCCTGAAAAACAACTTTTAGTCTCAGTTAAGTAGGTACAGTTTCACGTTTTTCAGTGTTTATTCAAAATTTTTCCAAGGAGGCCTGTATAGCTGCTCACACCACCTTGTGGAGTACGTCGGGACCTATCCGTAGGTACCTCTCGCGCCCCGCTAGGGTCCCTAATAACCGAGAAAAACACAATTTTAATAATTTCTCATTTTCCTAGGGAAAAATCATTTTCTCTGTTTCCGGGTTTTTCTAAATTTTCACAGGATATCCCTATAGGTGACGTCGAGACCTCCTCGCCGGTACCCCACTCGACCAGCTGGGACTTGTGGTTCGCCAGCAATCAGCTTTCCAAGTTCGAGGGGTGAGGACCGAGGTTACCTTAGGGCAGCAATTTTGTATCAAATTGACTGTAAACAGTATCACATACGTAATTACATTGATAAAATCTATAAATAAATACCAAGTGTGCTATACCATTGGAAGCGTAACGCCGTCGTCTACACGACGCGATAAAAATTTTGGACAGTTTCCATATTGAAAACTCAAGTTTTCATAGATTTTCATAAATTTTCACACTTTGTTTCCAGTCAAACACTTTTAAAATCTGTTTTTTATAGGGACGCATAGCGATATTTCTATACCATCAGGTGCGCGACGTTAATACCTACCTCTCGACGCCCCGCAAGGGTATATAACACCAATATATCATCATCAGCATCAGGCCGACCTCCTAAAATTCAATAAATTTACTAAATTTACACATAAATTGCATTTTCTGGTCCTCGGACCATACAAACCTGTACTCCTGGTTCTTCAGACGTGTGCACGCGGGCGTTCCGCGTCCGTTGGTACCGCTCCTGTAGTTCCCGGAAGAGTAGTTCTCCTGAAAAACAACTTTTAGTCTCAGTTAAGTAGGTACAGTTTCACGTTTTTCAGTGTTTATTCAAAATTTTTCCAAGGAGGCCTGTATAGCTGCTCACACCACCTTGTGGAGTACGTCGGGACCTATCCGTAGGTACCTCTCGCGCCCCGCTAGGGTCCCTAATAACCGAGAAAAACACAATTTTAATAATTTCTCATTTTCCTAGGGAAAAATCATTTTCTCTGTTTCCGGGTTTTTCTAAATTTTCACAGGATATCCCTATAGGTGACGTCGAGACCTCCTCGCCGGTACCCCACTCGACCAGCTGGGACTTGTGGTTCGCCAGCAATCAGCTTTCCAAGTTCGAGGGGTGAGGACCGAGGTTACCTTAGGGCAGCAATTTTGTATCAAATTGACTGTAAACAGTATCACATACGTAATTACATTGATAAAATCTATAAATAAATACCAAGTGTGCTATACCATTGGAAGCGTAACGCCGTCGTCTACACGACGCGATAAAAATTTTGGACAGTTTCCATATTGAAAACTCAAGTTTTCATAGATTTTCATAAATTTTCACACTTTGTTTCCAGTCAAACACTTTTAAAATCTGTTTTTTATAGGGACGCATAGCGATATTTCTATACCATCAGGTGCGCGACGTTAATACCTACCTCTCGACGCCCCGCAAGGGTATATAACACCAATATATCATCATCAGCATCAGGCCGACCTCCTAAAATTCAATAAATTTACTAAATTTACACATAAATTGCATTTTCTGGTCCTCGGACCATACAAACCTGTACTCCTGGTTCTTCAGACGTGTGCACGCGGGCGTTCCGCGTCCGTTGGTACCGCTCCTGTAGTTCCCGGAAGAGTAGTTCTCCTGAAAAACAACTTTTAGTCTCAGTTAAGTAGGTACAGTTTCACGTTTTTCAGTGTTTATTCAAAATTTTTCCAAGGAGGCCTGTATAGCTGCTCACACCACCTTGTGGAGTACGTCGGGACCTATCCGTAGGTACCTCTCGCGCCCCGCTAGGGTCCCTAATAACCGAGAAAAACACAATTTTAATAATTTCTCATTTTCCTAGGGAAAAATCATTTTCTCTGTTTCCGGGTTTTTCTAAATTTTCACAGGATATCCCTATAGGTGACGTCGAGACCTCCTCGCCGGTACCCCACTCGACCAGCTGGGACTTGTGGTTCGCCAGCAATCAGCTTTCCAAGTTCGAGGGGTGAGGACCGAGGTTACCTTAGGGCAGCAATTTTGTATCAAATTGACTGTAAACAGTATCACATACGTAATTACATTGATAAAATCTATAAATAAATACCAAGTGTGCTATACCATTGGAAGCGTAACGCCGTCGTCTACACGACGCGATAAAAATTTTGGACAGTTTCCATATTGAAAACTCAAGTTTTCATAGATTTTCATAAATTTTCACACTTTGTTTCCAGTCAAACACTTTTAAAATCTGTTTTTTATAGGGACGCATAGCGATATTTCTATACCATCAGGTGCGCGACGTTAATACCTACCTCTCGACGCCCCGCAAGGGTATATAACACCAATATATCATCATCAGCATCAGGCCGACCTCCTAAAATTCAATAAATTTACTAAATTTACACATAAATTGCATTTTCTGGTCCTCGGACCATACAAACCTGTACTCCTGGTTCTTCAGACGTGTGCACGCGGGCGTTCCGCGTCCGTTGGTACCGCTCCTGTAGTTCCCGGAAGAGTAGTTCTCCTGAAAAACAACTTTTAGTCTCAGTTAAGTAGGTACAGTTTCACGTTTTTCAGTGTTTATTCAAAATTTTTCCAAGGAGGCCTGTATAGCTGCTCACACCACCTTGTGGAGTACGTCGGGACCTATCCGTAGGTACCTCTCGCGCCCCGCTAGGGTCCCTAATAACCGAGAAAAACACAATTTTAATAATTTCTCATTTTCCTAGGGAAAAATCATTTTCTCTGTTTCCGGGTTTTTCTAAATTTTCACAGGATATCCCTATAGGTGACGTCGAGAC
Source organism: Pelosia muscerda (assembly GCA_963691645.1). NCBI lineage: Eukaryota > Metazoa > Arthropoda > Insecta > Lepidoptera > Erebidae > Pelosia > Pelosia muscerda. The sequence goes on along the minus strand of CAVNUX010000001.1, from coordinate 33,104 downwards.
CTCCTCGCCGGTACCCCACTCGACCAGCTGGGACTTGTGGTTCGCCAGCAATCAGCTTTCCAAGTTCGAGGGGTGAGGACCGAGGTTACCTTAGGGCAGCAATTTTGTATCAAATTGACTGTAAACAGTATCACATACGTAATTACATTGATAAAATCTATAAATAAATACCAAGTGTGCTATACCATTGGAAGCGTAACGCCGTCGTCTACACGACGCGATAAAAATTTTGGACAGTTTCCATATTGAAAACTCAAGTTTTCATAGATTTTCATAAATTTTCACACTTTGTTTCCAGTCAAACACTTTTAAAATCTGTTTTTTATAGGGACGCATAGCGATATTTCTATACCATCAGGTGCGCGACGTTAATACCTACCTCTCGACGCCCCGCAAGGGTATATAACACCAATATATCATCATCAGCATCAGGCCGACCTCCTAAAATTCAATAAATTTACTAAATTTACACATAAATTGCATTTTCTGGTCCTCGGACCATACAAACCTGTACTCCTGGTTCTTCAGACGTGTGCACGCGGGCGTTCCGCGTCCGTTGGTACCGCTCCTGTAGTTCCCGGAAGAGTAGTTCTCCTGAAAAACAACTTTTAGTCTCAGTTAAGTAGGTACAGTTTCACGTTTTTCAGTGTTTATTCAAAATTTTTCCAAGGAGGCCTGTATAGCTGCTCACACCACCTTGTGGAGTACGTCGGGACCTATCCGTAGGTACCTCTCGCGCCCCGCTAGGGTCCCTAATAACCGAGAAAAACACAATTTTAATAATTTCTCATTTTCCTAGGGAAAAATCATTTTCTCTGTTTCCGGGTTTTTCTAAATTTTCACAGGATATCCCTATAGGTGACGTCGAGACCTCCTCGCCGGTACCCCACTCGACCAGCTGGGACTTGTGGTTCGCCAGCAATCAGCTTTCCAAGTTCGAGGGGTGAGGACCGAGGTTACCTTAGGGCAGCAATTTTGTATCAAATTGACTGTAAACAGTATCACATACGTAATTACATTGATAAAATCTATAAATAAATACCAAGTGTGCTATACCATTGGAAGCGTAACGCCGTCGTCTACACGACGCGATAAAAATTTTGGACAGTTTCCATATTGAAAACTCAAGTTTTCATAGATTTTCATAAATTTTCACACTTTGTTTCCAGTCAAACACTTTTAAAATCTGTTTTTTATAGGGACGCATAGCGATATTTCTATACCATCAGGTGCGCGACGTTAATACCTACCTCTCGACGCCCCGCAAGGGTATATAACACCAATATATCATCATCAGCATCAGGCCGACCTCCTAAAATTCAATAAATTTACTAAATTTACACATAAATTGCATTTTCTGGTCCTCGGACCATACAAACCTGTACTCCTGGTTCTTCAGACGTGTGCACGCGGGCGTTCCGCGTCCGTTGGTACCGCTCCTGTAGTTCCCGGAAGAGTAGTTCTCCTGAAAAACAACTTTTAGTCTCAGTTAAGTAGGTACAGTTTCACGTTTTTCAGTGTTTATTCAAAATTTTTCCAAGGAGGCCTGTATAGCTGCTCACACCACCTTGTGGAGTACGTCGGGACCTATCCGTAGGTACCTCTCGCGCCCCGCTAGGGTCCCTAATAACCGAGAAAAACACAATTTTAATAATTTCTCATTTTCCTAGGGAAAAATCATTTTCTCTGTTTCCGGGTTTTTCTAAATTTTCACAGGATATCCCTATAGGTGACGTCGAGACCTCCTCGCCGGTACCCCACTCGACCAGCTGGGACTTGTGGTTCGCCAGCAATCAGCTTTCCAAGTTCGAGGGGTGAGGACCGAGGTTACCTTAGGGCAGCAATTTTGTATCAAATTGACTGTAAACAGTATCACATACGTAATTACATTGATAAAATCTATAAATAAATACCAAGTGTGCTATACCATTGGAAGCGTAACGCCGTCGTCTACACGACGCGATAAAAATTTTGGACAGTTTCCATATTGAAAACTCAAGTTTTCATAGATTTTCATAAATTTTCACACTTTGTTTCCAGTCAAACACTTTTAAAATCTGTTTTTTATAGGGACGCATAGCGATATTTCTATACCATCAGGTGCGCGACGTTAATACCTACCTCTCGACGCCCCGCAAGGGTATATAACACCAATATATCATCATCAGCATCAGGCCGACCTCCTAAAATTCAATAAATTTACTAAATTTACACATAAATTGCATTTTCTGGTCCTCGGACCATACAAACCTGTACTCCTGGTTCTTCAGACGTGTGCACGCGGGCGTTCCGCGTCCGTTGGTACCGCTCCTGTAGTTCCCGGAAGAGTAGTTCTCCTGAAAAACAACTTTTAGTCTCAGTTAAGTAGGTACAGTTTCACGTTTTTCAGTGTTTATTCAAAATTTTTCCAAGGAGGCCTGTATAGCTGCTCACACCACCTTGTGGAGTACGTCGGGACCTATCCGTAGGTACCTCTCGCGCCCCGCTAGGGTCCCTAATAACCGAGAAAAACACAATTTTAATAATTTCTCATTTTCCTAGGGAAAAATCATTTTCTCTGTTTCCGGGTTTTTCTAAATTTTCACAGGATATCCCTATAGGTGACGTCGAGACCTCCTCGCCGGTACCCCACTCGACCAGCTGGGACTTGTGGTTCGCCAGCAATCAGCTTTCCAAGTTCGAGGGGTGAGGACCGAGGTTACCTTAGGGCAGCAATTTTGTATCAAATTGACTGTAAACAGTATCACATACGTAATTACATTGATAAAATCTATAAATAAATACCAAGTGTGCTATACCATTGGAAGCGTAACGCCGTCGTCTACACGACGCGATAAAAATTTTGGACAGTTTCCATATTGAAAACTCAAGTTTTCATAGATTTTCATAAATTTTCACACTTTGTTTCCAGTCAAACACTTTTAAAATCTGTTTTTTATAGGGACGCATAGCGATATTTCTATACCATCAGGTGCGCGACGTTAATACCTACCTCTCGACGCCCCGCAAGGGTATATAACACCAATATATCATCATCAGCATCAGGCCGACCTCCTAAAATTCAATAAATTTACTAAATTTACACATAAATTGCATTTTCTGGTCCTCGGACCATACAAACCTGTACTCCTGGTTCTTCAGACGTGTGCACGCGGGCGTTCCGCGTCCGTTGGTACCGCTCCTGTAGTTCCCGGAAGAGTAGTTCTCCTGAAAAACAACTTTTAGTCTCAGTTAAGTAGGTACAGTTTCACGTTTTTCAGTGTTTATTCAAAATTTTTCCAAGGAGGCCTGTATAGCTGCTCACACCACCTTGTGGAGTACGTCGGGACCTATCCGTAGGTACCTCTCGCGCCCCGCTAGGGTCCCTAATAACCGAGAAAAACACAATTTTAATAATTTCTCATTTTCCTAGGGAAAAATCATTTTCTCTGTTTCCGGGTTTTTCTAAATTTTCACAGGATATCCCTATAGGTGACGTCGAGACCTCCTCGCCGGTACCCCACTCGACCAGCTGGGACTTGTGGTTCGCCAGCAATCAGCTTTCCAAGTTCGAGGGGTGAGGACCGAGGTTACCTTAGGGCAGCAATTTTGTATCAAATTGACTGTAAACAGTATCACATACGTAATTACATTGATAAAATCTATAAATAAATACCAAGTGTGCTATACCATTGGAAGCGTAACGCCGTCGTCTACACGACGCGATAAAAATTTTGGACAGTTTCCATATTGAAAACTCAAGTTTTCATAGATTTTCATAAATTTTCACACTTTGTTTCCAGTCAAACACTTTTAAAATCTGTTTTTTATAGGGACGCATAGCGATATTTCTATACCATCAGGTGCGCGACGTTAATACCTACCTCTCGACGCCCCGCAAGGGTATATAACACCAATATATCATCATCAGCATCAGGCCGACCTCCTAAAATTCAATAAATTTACTAAATTTACACATAAATTGCATTTTCTGGTCCTCGGACCATACAAACCTGTACTCCTGGTTCTTCAGACGTGTGCACGCGGGCGTTCCGCGTCCGTTGGTACCGCTCCTGTAGTTCCCGGAAGAGTAGTTCTCCTGAAAAACAACTTTTAGTCTCAGTTAAGTAGGTACAGTTTCACGTTTTTCAGTGTTTATTCAAAATTTTTCCAAGGAGGCCTGTATAGCTGCTCACACCACCTTGTGGAGTACGTCGGGACCTATCCGTAGGTACCTCTCGCGCCCCGCTAGGGTCCCTAATAACCGAGAAAAACACAATTTTAATAATTTCTCATTTTCCTAGGGAAAAATCATTTTCTCTGTTTCCGGGTTTTTCTAAATTTTCACAGGATATCCCTATAGGTGACGTCGAGACCTCCTCGCCGGTACCCCACTCGACCAGCTGGGACTTGTGGTTCGCCAGCAATCAGCTTTCCAAGTTCGAGGGGTGAGGACCGAGGTTACCTTAGGGCAGCAATTTTGTATCAAATTGACTGTAAACAGTATCACATACGTAATTACATTGATAAAATCTATAAATAAATACCAAGTGTGCTATACCATTGGAAGCGTAACGCCGTCGTCTACACGACGCGATAAAAATTTTGGACAGTTTCCATATTGAAAACTCAAGTTTTCATAGATTTTCATAAATTTTCACACTTTGTTTCCAGTCAAACACTTTTAAAATCTGTTTTTTATAGGGACGCATAGCGATATTTCTATACCATCAGGTGCGCGACGTTAATACCTACCTCTCGACGCCCCGCAAGGGTATATAACACCAATATATCATCATCAGCATCAGGCCGACCTCCTAAAATTCAATAAATTTACTAAATTTACACATAAATTGCATTTTCTGGTCCTCGGACCATACAAACCTGTACTCCTGGTTCTTCAGACGTGTGCACGCGGGCGTTCCGCGTCCGTTGGTACCGCTCCTGTAGTTCCCGGAAGAGTAGTTCTCCTGAAAAACAACTTTTAGTCTCAGTTAAGTAGGTACAGTTTCACGTTTTTCAGTGTTTATTCAAAATTTTTCCAAGGAGGCCTGTATAGCTGCTCACACCACCTTGTGGAGTACGTCGGGACCTATCCGTAGGTACCTCTCGCGCCCCGCTAGGGTCCCTAATAACCGAGAAAAACACAATTTTAATAATTTCTCATTTTCCTAGGGAAAAATCATTTTCTCTGTTTCCGGGTTTTTCTAAATTTTCACAGGATATCCCTATAGGTGACGTCGAGACCTCCTCGCCGGTACCCCACTCGACCAGCTGGGACTTGTGGTTCGCCAGCAATCAGCTTTCCAAGTTCGAGGGGTGAGGACCGAGGTTACCTTAGGGCAGCAATTTTGTATCAAATTGACTGTAAACAGTATCACATACGTAATTACATTGATAAAATCTATAAATAAATACCAAGTGTGCTATACCATTGGAAGCGTAACGCCGTCGTCTACACGACGCGATAAAAATTTTGGACAGTTTCCATATTGAAAACTCAAGTTTTCATAGATTTTCATAAATTTTCACACTTTGTTTCCAGTCAAACACTTTTAAAATCTGTTTTTTATAGGGACGCATAGCGATATTTCTATACCATCAGGTGCGCGACGTTAATACCTACCTCTCGACGCCCCGCAAGGGTATATAACACCAATATATCATCATCAGCATCAGGCCGACCTCCTAAAATTCAATAAATTTACTAAATTTACACATAAATTGCATTTTCTGGTCCTCGGACCATACAAACCTGTACTCCTGGTTCTTCAGACGTGTGCACGCGGGCGTTCCGCGTCCGTTGGTACCGCTCCTGTAGTTCCCGGAAGAGTAGTTCTCCTGAAAAACAACTTTTAGTCTCAGTTAAGTAGGTACAGTTTCACGTTTTTCAGTGTTTATTCAAAATTTTTCCAAGGAGGCCTGTATAGCTGCTCACACCACCTTGTGGAGTACGTCGGGACCTATCCGTAGGTACCTCTCGCGCCCCGCTAGGGTCCCTAATAACCGAGAAAAACACAATTTTAATAATTTCTCATTTTCCTAGGGAAAAATCATTTTCTCTGTTTCCGGGTTTTTCTAAATTTTCACAGGATATCCCTATAGGTGACGTCGAGACCTCCTCGCCGGTACCCCACTCGACCAGCTGGGACTTGTGGTTCGCCAGCAATCAGCTTTCCAAGTTCGAGGGGTGAGGACCGAGGTTACCTTAGGGCAGCAATTTTGTATCAAATTGACTGTAAACAGTATCACATACGTAATTACATTGATAAAATCTATAAATAAATACCAAGTGTGCTATACCATTGGAAGCGTAACGCCGTCGTCTACACGACGCGATAAAAATTTTGGACAGTTTCCATATTGAAAACTCAAGTTTTCATAGATTTTCATAAATTTTCACACTTTTTTTCCAGTCAAACACTTTTAAAATCTGTTTTTTATAGGGACGCATAGCGATATTTCTATACCATCAGGTGCGCGACGTTAATACCTACCTCTCGACGCCCCGCAAGGGTATATAACACCAATATATCATCATCAGCATCAGGCCGACCTCCTAAAATTCAATAAATTTACTAAATTTACACATAAATTGCATTTTCTGGTCCTCGGACCATACAAACCTGTACTCCTGGTTCTTCAGACGTGTGCACGCGGGCGTTCCGCGTCCGTTGGTACCGCTCCTGTAGTTCCCGGAAGAGTAGTTCTCCTGAAAAACAACTTTTAGTCTCAGTTAAGTAGGTACAGTTTCACGTTTTTCAGTGTTTATTCAAAATTTTTCCAAGGAGGCCTGTATAGCTGCTCACACCACCTTGTGGAGTACGTCGGGACCTATCCGTAGGTACCTCTCGCGCCCCGCTAGGGTCCCTAATAACCGAGAAAAACACAATTTTAATAATTTCTCATTTTCCTAGGGAAAAATCATTTTCTCTGTTTCCGGGTTTTTCTAAATTTTCACAGGATATCCCTATAGGTGACGTCGAGACCTCCTCGCCGGTACCCCACTCGACCAGCTGGGACTTGTGGTTCGCCAGCAATCAGCTTTCCAAGTTCGAGGGGTGAGGACCGAGGTTACCTTAGGGCAGCAATTTTGTATCAAATTGACTGTAAACAGTATCACATACGTAATTACATTGATAAAATCTATAAATAAATACCAAGTGTGCTATACCATTGGAAGCGTAACGCCGTCGTCTACACGACGCGATAAAAATTTTGGACAGTTTCCATATTGAAAACTCAAGTTTTCATAGATTTTCATAAATTTTCACACTTTGTTTCCAGTCAAACACTTTTAAAATCTGTTTTTTATAGGGACGCATAGCGATATTTCTATACCATCAGGTGCGCGACGTTAATACCTACCTCTCGACGCCCCGCAAGGGTATATAACACCAATATATCATCATCAGCATCAGGCCGACCTCCTAAAATTCAATAAATTTACTAAATTTACACATAAATTGCATTTTCTGGTCCTCGGACCATACAAACCTGTACTCCTGGTTCTTCAGACGTGTGCACGCGGGCGTTCCGCGTCCGTTGGTACCGCTCCTGTAGTTCCCGGAAGAGTAGTTCTCCTGAAAAACAACTTTTAGTCTCAGTTAAGTAGGTACAGTTTCACGTTTTTCAGTGTTTATTCAAAATTTTTCCAAGGAGGCCTGTATAGCTGCTCACACCACCTTGTGGAGTACGTCGGGACCTATCCGTAGGTACCTCTCGCGCCCCGCTAGGGTCCCTAATAACCGAGAAAAACACAATTTTAATAATTTCTCATTTTCCTAGGGAAAAATCATTTTCTCTGTTTCCGGGTTTTTCTAAATTTTCACAGGATATCCCTATAGGTGACGTCGAGACCTCCTCGCCGGTACCCCACTCGACCAGCTGGGACTTGTGGTTCGCCAGCAATCAGCTTTCCAAGTTCGAGGGGTGAGGACCGAGGTTACCTTAGGGCAGCAATTTTGTATCAAATTGACTGTAAACAGTATCACATACGTAATTACATTGATAAAATCTATAAATAAATACCAAGTGTGCTATACCATTGGAAGCGTAACGCCGTCGTCTACACGACGCGATAAAAATTTTGGACAGTTTCCATATTGAAAACTCAAGTTTTCATAGATTTTCATAAATTTTCACACTTTGTTTCCAGTCAAACACTTTTAAAATCTGTTTTTTATAGGGACGCATAGCGATATTTCTATACCATCAGGTGCGCGACGTTAATACCTACCTCTCGACGCCCCGCAAGGGTATATAACACCAATATATCATCATCAGCATCAGGCCGACCTCCTAAAATTCAATAAATTTACTAAATTTACACATAAATTGCATTTTCTGGTCCTCGGACCATACAAACCTGTACTCCTGGTTCTTCAGACGTGTGCACGCGGGCGTTCCGCGTCCGTTGGTACCGCTCCTGTAGTTCCCGGAAGAGTAGTTCTCCTGAAAAACAACTTTTAGTCTCAGTTAAGTAGGTACAGTTTCACGTTTTTCAGTGTTTATTCAAAATTTTTCCAAGGAGGCCTGTATAGCTGCTCACACCACCTTGTGGAGTACGTCGGGACCTATCCGTAGGTACCTCTCGCGCCCCGCTAGGGTCCCTAATAACCGAGAAAAACACAATTTTAATAATTTCTCATTTTCCTAGGGAAAAATCATTTTCTCTGTTTCCGGGTTTTTCTAAATTTTCACAGGATATCCCTATAGGTGACGTCGAGACCTCCTCGCCGGTACCCCACTCGACCAGCTGGGACTTGTGGTTCGCCAGCAATCAGCTTTCCAAGTTCGAGGGGTGAGGACCGAGGTTACCTTAGGGCAGCAATTTTGTATCAAATTGACTGTAAACAGTATCACATACGTAATTACATTGATAAAATCTATAAATAAATACCAAGTGTGCTATACCATTGGAAGCGTAACGCCGTCGTCTACACGACGCGATAAAAATTTTGGACAGTTTCCATATTGAAAACTCAAGTTTTCATAGATTTTCATAAATTTTCACACTTTGTTTCCAGTCAAACACTTTTAAAATCTGTTTTTTATAGGGACGCATAGCGATATTTCTATACCATCAGGTGCGCGACGTTAATACCTACCTCTCGACGCCCCGCAAGGGTATATAACACCAATATATCATCATCAGCATCAGGCCGACCTCCTAAAATTCAATAAATTTACTAAATTTACACATAAATTGCATTTTCTGGTCCTCGGACCATACAAACCTGTACTCCTGGTTCTTCAGACGTGTGCACGCGGGCGTTCCGCGTCCGTTGGTACCGCTCCTGTAGTTCCCGGAAGAGTAGTTCTCCTGAAAAACAACTTTTAGTCTCAGTTAAGTAGGTACAGTTTCACGTTTTTCAGTGTTTATTCAAAATTTTTCCAAGGAGGCCTGTATAGCTGCTCACACCACCTTGTGGAGTACGTCGGGACCTATCCGTAGGTACCTCTCGCGCCCCGCTAGGGTCCCTAATAACCGAGAAAAACACAATTTTAATAATTTCTCATTTTCCTAGGGAAAAATCATTTTCTCTGTTTCCGGGTTTTTCTAAATTTTCACAGGATATCCCTATAGGTGACGTCGAGACCTCCTCGCCGGTACCCCACTCGACCAGCTGGGACTTGTGGTTCGCCAGCAATCAGCTTTCCAAGTTCGAGGGGTGAGGACCGAGGTTACCTTAGGGCAGCAATTTTGTATCAAATTGACTGTAAACAGTATCACATACGTAATTACATTGATAAAATCTATAAATAAATACCAAGTGTGCTATACCATTGGAAGCGTAACGCCGTCGTCTACACGACGCGATAAAAATTTTGGACAGTTTCCATATTGAAAACTCAAGTTTTCATAGATTTTCATAAATTTTCACACTTTGTTTCCAGTCAAACACTTTTAAAATCTGTTTTTTATAGGGACGCATAGCGATATTTCTATACCATCAGGTGCGCGACGTTAATACCTACCTCTCGACGCCCCGCAAGGGTATATAACACCAATATATCATCATCAGCATCAGGCCGACCTCCTAAAATTCAATAAATTTACTAAATTTACACATAAATTGCATTTTCTGGTCCTCGGACCATACAAACCTGTACTCCTGGTTCTTCAGACGTGTGCACGCGGGCGTTCCGCGTCCGTTGGTACCGCTCCTGTAGTTCCCGGAAGAGTAGTTCTCCTGAAAAACAACTTTTAGTCTCAGTTAAGTAGGTACAGTTTCACGTTTTTCAGTGTTTATTCAAAATTTTTCCAAGGAGGCCTGTATAGCTGCTCACACCACCTTGTGGAGTACGTCGGGACCTATCCGTAGGTACCTCTCGCGCCCCGCTAGGGTCCCTAATAACCGAGAAAAACACAATTTTAATAATTTCTCATTTTCCTAGGGAAAAATCATTTTCTCTGTTTCCGGGTTTTTCTAAATTTTCACAGGATATCCCTATAGGTGACGTCGAGACCTCCTCGCCGGTACCCCACTCGACCAGCTGGGACTTGTGGTTCGCCAGCAATCAGCTTTCCAAGTTCGAGGGGTGAGGACCGAGGTTACCTTAGGGCAGCAATTTTGTATCAAATTGACTGTAAACAGTATCACATACGTAATTACATTGATAAAATCTATAAATAAATACCAAGTGTGCTATACCATTGGAAGCGTAACGCCGTCGTCTACACGACGCGATAAAAATTTTGGACAGTTTCCATATTGAAAACTCAAGTTTTCATAGATTTTCATAAATTTTCACACTTTGTTTCCAGTCAAACACTTTTAAAATCTGTTTTTTATAGGGACGCATAGCGATATTTCTATACCATCAGGTGCGCGACGTTAATACCTACCTCTCGACGCCCCGCAAGGGTATATAACACCAATATATCATCATCAGCATCAGGCCGACCTCCTAAAATTCAATAAATTTACTAAATTTACACATAAATTGCATTTTCTGGTCCTCGGACCATACAAACCTGTACTCCTGGTTCTTCAGACGTGTGCACGCGGGCGTTCCGCGTCCGTTGGTACCGCTCCTGTAGTTCCCGGAAGAGTAGTTCTCCTGAAAAACAACTTTTAGTCTCAGTTAAGTAGGTACAGTTTCACGTTTTTCAGTGTTTATTCAAAATTTTTCCAAGGAGGCCTGTATAGCTGCTCACACCACCTTGTGGAGTACGTCGGGACCTATCCGTAGGTACCTCTCGCGCCCCGCTAGGGTCCCTAATAACCGAGAAAAACACAATTTTAATAATTTCTCATTTTCCTAGGGAAAAATCATTTTCTCTGTTTCCGGGTTTTTCTAAATTTTCACAGGATATCCCTATAGGTGACGTCGAGACCTCCTCGCCGGTACCCCACTCGACCAGCTGGGACTTGTGGTTCGCCAGCAATCAGCTTTCCAAGTTCGAGGGGTGAGGACCGAGGTTACCTTAGGGCAGCAATTTTGTATCAAATTGACTGTAAACAGTATCACATACGTAATTACATTGATAAAATCTATAAATAAATACCAAGTGTGCTATACCATTGGAAGCGTAACGCCGTCGTCTACACGACGCGATAAAAATTTTGGACAGTTTCCATATTGAAAACTCAAGTTTTCATAGATTTTCATAAATTTTCACACTTTGTTTCCAGTCAAACACTTTTAAAATCTGTTTTTTATAGGGACGCATAGCGATATTTCTATACCATCAGGTGCGCGACGTTAATACCTACCTCTCGACGCCCCGCAAGGGTATATAACACCAATATATCATCATCAGCATCAGGCCGACCTCCTAAAATTCAATAAATTTACTAAATTTACACATAAATTGCATTTTCTGGTCCTCGGACCATACAAACCTGTACTCCTGGTTCTTCAGACGTGTGCACGCGGGCGTTCCGCGTCCGTTGGTACCGCTCCTGTAGTTCCCGGAAGAGTAGTTCTCCTGAAAAACAACTTTTAGTCTCAGTTAAGTAGGTACAGTTTCACGTTTTTCAGTGTTTATTCAAAATTTTTCCAAGGAGGCCTGTATAGCTGCTCACACCACCTTGTGGAGTACGTCGGGACCTATCCGTAGGTACCTCTCGCGCCCCGCTAGGGTCCCTAATAACCGAGAAAAACACAATTTTAATAATTTCTCATTTTCCTAGGGAAAAATCATTTTCTCTGTTTCCGGGTTTTTCTAAATTTTCACAGGATATCCCTATAGGTGACGTCGAGACCTCCTCGCCGGTACCCCACTCGACCAGCTGGGACTTGTGGTTCGCCAGCAATCAGCTTTCCAAGTTCGAGGGGTGAGGACCGAGGTTACCTTAGGGCAGCAATTTTGTATCAAATTGACTGTAAACAGTATCACATACGTAATTACATTGATAAAATCTATAAATAAATACCAAGTGTGCTATACCATTGGAAGCGTAACGCCGTCGTCTACACGACGCGATAAAAATTTTGGACAGTTTCCATATTGAAAACTCAAGTTTTCATAGATTTTCATAAATTTTCACACTTTGTTTCCAGTCAAACACTTTTAAAATCTGTTTTTTATAGGGACGCATAGCGATATTTCTATACCATCAGGTGCGCGACGTTAATACCTACCTCTCGACGCCCCGCAAGGGTATATAACACCAATATATCATCATCAGCATCAGGCCGACCTCCTAAAATTCAATAAATTTACTAAATTTACACATAAATTGCATTTTCTGGTCCTCGGACCATACAAACCTGTACTCCTGGTTCTTCAGACGTGTGCACGCGGGCGTTCCGCGTCCGTTGGTACCGCTCCTGTAGTTCCCGGAAGAGTAGTTCTCCTGAAAAACAACTTTTAGTCTCAGTTAAGTAGGTACAGTTTCACGTTTTTCAGTGTTTATTCAAAATTTTTCCAAGGAGGCCTGTATAGCTGCTCACACCACCTTGTGGAGTACGTCGGGACCTATCCGTAGGTACCTCTCGCGCCCCGCTAGGGTCCCTAATAACCGAGAAAAACACAATTTTAATAATTTCTCATTTTCCTAGGGAAAAATCATTTTCTCTGTTTCCGGGTTTTTCTAAATTTTCACAGGATATCCCTATAGGTGACGTCGAGACCTCCTCGCCGGTACCCCACTCGACCAGCTGGGACTTGTGGTTCGCCAGCAATCAGCTTTCCAAGTTCGAGGGGTGAGGACCGAGGTTACCTTAGGGCAGCAATTTTGTATCAAATTGACTGTAAACAGTATCACATACGTAATTACATTGATAAAATCTATAAATAAATACCAAGTGTGCTATACCATTGGAAGCGTAACGCCGTCGTCTACACGACGCGATAAAAATTTTGGACAGTTTCCATATTGAAAACTCAAGTTTTCATAGATTTTCATAAATTTTCACACTTTGTTTCCAGTCAAACACTTTTAAAATCTGTTTTTTATAGGGACGCATAGCGATATTTCTATACCATCAGGTGCGCGACGTTAATACCTACCTCTCGACGCCCCGCAAGGGTATATAACACCAATATATCATCATCAGCATCAGGCCGACCTCCTAAAATTCAATAAATTTACTAAATTTACACATAAATTGCATTTTCTGGTCCTCGGACCATACAAACCTGTACTCCTGGTTCTTCAGACGTGTGCACGCGGGCGTTCCGCGTCCGTTGGTACCGCTCCTGTAGTTCCCGGAAGAGTAGTTCTCCTGAAAAACAACTTTTAGTCTCAGTTAAGTAGGTACAGTTTCACGTTTTTCAGTGTTTATTCAAAATTTTTCCAAGGAGGCCTGTATAGCTGCTCACACCACCTTGTGGAGTACGTCGGGACCTATCCGTAGGTACCTCTCGCGCCCCGCTAGGGTCCCTAATAACCGAGAAAAACACAATTTTAATAATTTCTCATTTTCCTAGGGAAAAATCATTTTCTCTGTTTCCGGGTTTTTCTAAATTTTCACAGGATATCCCTATAGGTGACGTCGAGACCTCCTCGCCGGTACCCCACTCGACCAGCTGGGACTTGTGGTTCGCCAGCAATCAGCTTTCCAAGTTCGAGGGGTGAGGACCGAGGTTACCTTAGGGCAGCAATTTTGTATCAAATTGACTGTAAACAGTATCACATACGTAATTACATTGATAAAATCTATAAATAAATACCAAGTGTGCTATACCATTGGAAGCGTAACGCCGTCGTCTACACGACGCGATAAAAATTTTGGACAGTTTCCATATTGAAAACTCAAGTTTTCATAGATTTTCATAAATTTTCACACTTTGTTTCCAGTCAAACACTTTTAAAATCTGTTTTTTATAGGGACGCATAGCGATATTTCTATACCATCAGGTGCGCGACGTTAATACCTACCTCTCGACGCCCCGCAAGGGTATATAACACCAATATATCATCATCAGCATCAGGCCGACCTCCTAAAATTCAATAAATTTACTAAATTTACACATAAATTGCATTTTCTGGTCCTCGGACCATACAAACCTGTACTCCTGGTTCTTCAGACGTGTGCACGCGGGCGTTCCGCGTCCGTTGGTACCGCTCCTGTAGTTCCCGGAAGAGTAGTTCTCCTGAAAAACAACTTTTAGTCTCAGTTAAGTAGGTACAGTTTCACGTTTTTCAGTGTTTATTCAAAATTTTTCCAAGGAGGCCTGTATAGCTGCTCACACCACCTTGTGGAGTACGTCGGGACCTATCCGTAGGTACCTCTCGCGCCCCGCTAGGGTCCCTAATAACCGAGAAAAACACAATTTTAATAATTTCTCATTTTCCTAGGGAAAAATCATTTTCTCTGTTTCCGGGTTTTTCTAAATTTTCACAGGATATCCCTATAGGTGACGTCGAGACCTCCTCGCCGGTACCCCACTCGACCAGCTGGGACTTGTGGTTCGCCAGCAATCAGCTTTCCAAGTTCGAGGGGTGAGGACCGAGGTTACCTTAGGGCAGCAATTTTGTATCAAATTGACTGTAAACAGTATCACATACGTAATTACATTGATAAAATCTATAAATAAATACCAAGTGTGCTATACCATTGGAAGCGTAACGCCGTCGTCTACACGACGCGATAAAAATTTTGGACAGTTTCCATATTGAAAACTCAAGTTTTCATAGATTTTCATAAATTTTCACACTTTGTTTCCAGTCAAACACTTTTAAAATCTGTTTTTTATAGGGACGCATAGCGATATTTCTATACCATCAGGTGCGCGACGTTAATACCTACCTCTCGACGCCCCGCAAGGGTATATAACACCAATATATCATCATCAGCATCAGGCCGACCTCCTAAAATTCAATAAATTTACTAAATTTACACATAAATTGCATTTTCTGGTCCTCGGACCATACAAACCTGTACTCCTGGTTCTTCAGACGTGTGCACGCGGGCGTTCCGCGTCCGTTGGTACCGCTCCTGTAGTTCCCGGAAGAGTAGTTCTCCTGAAAAACAACTTTTAGTCTCAGTTAAGTAGGTACAGTTTCACGTTTTTCAGTGTTTATTCAAAATTTTTCCAAGGAGGCCTGTATAGCTGCTCACACCACCTTGTGGAGTACGTCGGGACCTATCCGTAGGTACCTCTCGCGCCCCGCTAGGGTCCCTAATAACCGAGAAAAACACAATTTTAATAATTTCTCATTTTCCTAGGGAAAAATCATTTTCTCTGTTTCCGGGTTTTTCTAAATTTTCACAGGATATCCCTATAGGTGACGTCGAGACCTCCTCGCCGGTACCCCACTCGACCAGCTGGGACTTGTGGTTCGCCAGCAATCAGCTTTCCAAGTTCGAGGGGTGAGGACCGAGGTTACCTTAGGGCAGCAATTTTGTATCAAATTGACTGTAAACAGTATCACATACGTAATTACATTGATAAAATCTATAAATAAATACCAAGTGTGCTATACCATTGGAAGCGTAACGCCGTCGTCTACACGACGCGATAAAAATTTTGGACAGTTTCCATATTGAAAACTCAAGTTTTCATAGATTTTCATAAATTTTCACACTTTGTTTCCAGTCAAACACTTTTAAAATCTGTTTTTTATAGGGACGCATAGCGATATTTCTATACCATCAGGTGCGCGACGTTAATACCTACCTCTCGACGCCCCGCAAGGGTATATAACACCAATATATCATCATCAGCATCAGGCCGACCTCCTAAAATTCAATAAATTTACTAAATTTACACATAAATTGCATTTTCTGGTCCTCGGACCATACAAACCTGTACTCCTGGTTCTTCAGACGTGTGCACGCGGGCGTTCCGCGTCCGTTGGTACCGCTCCTGTAGTTCCCGGAAGAGTAGTTCTCCTGAAAAACAACTTTTAGTCTCAGTTAAGTAGGTACAGTTTCACGTTTTTCAGTGTTTATTCAAAATTTTTCCAAGGAGGCCTGTATAGCTGCTCACACCACCTTGTGGAGTACGTCGGGACCTATCCGTAGGTACCTCTCGCGCCCCGCTAGGGTCCCTAATAACCGAGAAAAACACAATTTTAATAATTTCTCATTTTCCTAGGGAAAAATCATTTTCTCTGTTTCCGGGTTTTTCTAAATTTTCACAGGATATCCCTATAGGTGACGTCGAGACCTCCTCGCCGGTACCCCACTCGACCAGCTGGGACTTGTGGTTCGCCAGCAATCAGCTTTCCAAGTTCGAGGGGTGAGGACCGAGGTTACCTTAGGGCAGCAATTTTGTATCAAATTGACTGTAAACAGTATCACATACGTAATTACATTGATAAAATCTATAAATAAATACCAAGTGTGCTATACCATTGGAAGCGTAACGCCGTCGTCTACACGACGCGATAAAAATTTTGGACAGTTTCCATATTGAAAACTCAAGTTTTCATAGATTTTCATAAATTTTCACACTTTGTTTCCAGTCAAACACTTTTAAAATCTGTTTTTTATAGGGACGCATAGCGATATTTCTATACCATCAGGTGCGCGACGTTAATACCTACCTCTCGACGCCCCGCAAGGGTATATAACACCAATATATCATCATCAGCATCAGGCCGACCTCCTAAAATTCAATAAATTTACTAAATTTACACATAAATTGCATTTTCTGGTCCTCGGACCATACAAACCTGTACTCCTGGTTCTTCAGACGTGTGCACGCGGGCGTTCCGCGTCCGTTGGTACCGCTCCTGTAGTTCCCGGAAGAGTAGTTCTCCTGAAAAACAACTTTTAGTCTCAGTTAAGTAGGTACAGTTTCACGTTTTTCAGTGTTTATTCAAAATTTTTCCAAGGAGGCCTGTATAGCTGCTCACACCACCTTGTGGAGTACGTCGGGACCTATCCGTAGGTACCTCTCGCGCCCCGCTAGGGTCCCTAATAACCGAGAAAAACACAATTTTAATAATTTCTCATTTTCCTAGGGAAAAATCATTTTCTCTGTTTCCGGGTTTTTCTAAATTTTCACAGGATATCCCTATAGGTGACGTCGAGACCTCCTCGCCGGTACCCCACTCGACCAGCTGGGACTTGTGGTTCGCCAGCAATCAGCTTTCCAAGTTCGAGGGGTGAGGACCGAGGTTACCTTAGGGCAGCAATTTTGTATCAAATTGACTGTAAACAGTATCACATACGTAATTACATTGATAAAATCTATAAATAAATACCAAGTGTGCTATACCATTGGAAGCGTAACGCCGTCGTCTACACGACGCGATAAAAATTTTGGACAGTTTCCATATTGAAAACTCAAGTTTTCATAGATTTTCATAAATTTTCACACTTTGTTTCCAGTCAAACACTTTTAAAATCTGTTTTTTATAGGGACGCATAGCGATATTTCTATACCATCAGGTGCGCGACGTTAATACCTACCTCTCGACGCCCCGCAAGGGTATATAACACCAATATATCATCATCAGCATCAGGCCGACCTCCTAAAATTCAATAAATTTACTAAATTTACACATAAATTGCATTTTCTGGTCCTCGGACCATACAAACCTGTACTCCTGGTTCTTCAGACGTGTGCACGCGGGCGTTCCGCGTCCGTTGGTACCGCTCCTGTAGTTCCCGGAAGAGTAGTTCTCCTGAAAAACAACTTTTAGTCTCAGTTAAGTAGGTACAGTTTCACGTTTTTCAGTGTTTATTCAAAATTTTTCCAAGGAGGCCTGTATAGCTGCTCACACCACCTTGTGGAGTACGTCGGGACCTATCCGTAGGTACCTCTCGCGCCCCGCTAGGGTCCCTAATAACCGAGAAAAACACAATTTTAATAATTTCTCATTTTCCTAGGGAAAAATCATTTTCTCTGTTTCCGGGTTTTTCTAAATTTTCACAGGATATCCCTATAGGTGACGTCGAGACCTCCTCGCCGGTACCCCACTCGACCAGCTGGGACTTGTGGTTCGCCAGCAATCAGCTTTCCAAGTTCGAGGGGTGAGGACCGAGGTTACCTTAGGGCAGCAATTTTGTATCAAATTGACTGTAAACAGTATCACATACGTAATTACATTGATAAAATCTATAAATAAATACCAAGTGTGCTATACCATTGGAAGCGTAACGCCGTCGTCTACACGACGCGATAAAAATTTTGGACAGTTTCCATATTGAAAACTCAAGTTTTCATAGATTTTCATAAATTTTCACACTTTGTTTCCAGTCAAACACTTTTAAAATCTGTTTTTTATAGGGACGCATAGCGATATTTCTATACCATCAGGTGCGCGACGTTAATACCTACCTCTCGACGCCCCGCAAGGGTATATAACACCAATATATCATCATCAGCATCAGGCCGACCTCCTAAAATTCAATAAATTTACTAAATTTACACATAAATTGCATTTTCTGGTCCTCGGACCATACAAACCTGTACTCCTGGTTCTTCAGACGTGTGCACGCGGGCGTTCCGCGTCCGTTGGTACCGCTCCTGTAGTTCCCGGAAGAGTAGTTCTCCTGAAAAACAACTTTTAGTCTCAGTTAAGTAGGTACAGTTTCACGTTTTTCAGTGTTTATTCAAAATTTTTCCAAGGAGGCCTGTATAGCTGCTCACACCACCTTGTGGAGTACGTCGGGACCTATCCGTAGGTACCTCTCGCGCCCCGCTAGGGTCCCTAATAACCGAGAAAAACACAATTTTAATAATTTCTCATTTTCCTAGGGAAAAATCATTTTCTCTGTTTCCGGGTTTTTCTAAATTTTCACAGGATATCCCTATAGGTGACGTCGAGACCTCCTCGCCGGTACCCCACTCGACCAGCTGGGACTTGTGGTTCGCCAGCAATCAGCTTTCCAAGTTCGAGGGGTGAGGACCGAGGTTACCTTAGGGCAGCAATTTTGTATCAAATTGACTGTAAACAGTATCACATACGTAATTACATTGATAAAATCTATAAATAAATACCAAGTGTGCTATACCATTGGAAGCGTAACGCCGTCGTCTACACGACGCGATAAAAATTTTGGACAGTTTCCATATTGAAAACTCAAGTTTTCATAGATTTTCATAAATTTTCACACTTTGTTTCCAGTCAAACACTTTTAAAATCTGTTTTTTATAGGGACGCATAGCGATATTTCTATACCATCAGGTGCGCGACGTTAATACCTACCTCTCGACGCCCCGCAAGGGTATATAACACCAATATATCATCATCAGCATCAGGCCGACCTCCTAAAATTCAATAAATTTACTAAATTTACACATAAATTGCATTTTCTGGTCCTCGGACCATACAAACCTGTACTCCTGGTTCTTCAGACGTGTGCACGCGGGCGTTCCGCGTCCGTTGGTACCGCTCCTGTAGTTCCCGGAAGAGTAGTTCTCCTGAAAAACAACTTTTAGTCTCAGTTAAGTAGGTACAGTTTCACGTTTTTCAGTGTTTATTCAAAATTTTTCCAAGGAGGCCTGTATAGCTGCTCACACCACCTTGTGGAGTACGTCGGGACCTATCCGTAGGTACCTCTCGCGCCCCGCTAGGGTCCCTAATAACCGAGAAAAACACAATTTTAATAATTTCTCATTTTCCTAGGGAAAAATCATTTTCTCTGTTTCCGGGTTTTTCTAAATTTTCACAGGATATCCCTATAGGTGACGTCGAGACCTCCTCGCCGGTACCCCACTCGACCAGCTGGGACTTGTGGTTCGCCAGCAATCAGCTTTCCAAGTTCGAGGGGTGAGGACCGAGGTTACCTTAGGGCAGCAATTTTGTATCAAATTGACTGTAAACAGTATCACATACGTAATTACATTGATAAAATCTATAAATAAATACCAAGTGTGCTATACCATTGGAAGCGTAACGCCGTCGTCTACACGACGCGATAAAAATTTTGGACAGTTTCCATATTGAAAACTCAAGTTTTCATAGATTTTCATAAATTTTCACACTTTGTTTCCAGTCAAACACTTTTAAAATCTGTTTTTTATAGGGACGCATAGCGATATTTCTATACCATCAGGTGCGCGACGTTAATACCTACCTCTCGACGCCCCGCAAGGGTATATAACACCAATATATCATCATCAGCATCAGGCCGACCTCCTAAAATTCAATAAATTTACTAAATTTACACATAAATTGCATTTTCTGGTCCTCGGACCATACAAACCTGTACTCCTGGTTCTTCAGACGTGTGCACGCGGGCGTTCCGCGTCCGTTGGTACCGCTCCTGTAGTTCCCGGAAGAGTAGTTCTCCTGAAAAACAACTTTTAGTCTCAGTTAAGTAGGTACAGTTTCACGTTTTTCAGTGTTTATTCAAAATTTTTCCAAGGAGGCCTGTATAGCTGCTCACACCACCTTGTGGAGTACGTCGGGACCTATCCGTAGGTACCTCTCGCGCCCCGCTAGGGTCCCTAATAACCGAGAAAAACACAATTTTAATAATTTCTCATTTTCCTAGGGAAAAATCATTTTCTCTGTTTCCGGGTTTTTCTAAATTTTCACAGGATATCCCTATAGGTGACGTCGAGACCTCCTCGCCGGTACCCCACTCGACCAGCTGGGACTTGTGGTTCGCCAGCAATCAGCTTTCCAAGTTCGAGGGGTGAGGACCGAGGTTACCTTAGGGCAGCAATTTTGTATCAAATTGACTGTAAACAGTATCACATACGTAATTACATTGATAAAATCTATAAATAAATACCAAGTGTGCTATACCATTGGAAGCGTAACGCCGTCGTCTACACGACGCGATAAAAATTTTGGACAGTTTCCATATTGAAAACTCAAGTTTTCATAGATTTTCATAAATTTTCACACTTTGTTTCCAGTCAAACACTTTTAAAATCTGTTTTTTATAGGGACGCATAGCGATATTTCTATACCATCAGGTGCGCGACGTTAATACCTACCTCTCGACGCCCCGCAAGGGTATATAACACCAATATATCATCATCAGCATCAGGCCGACCTCCTAAAATTCAATAAATTTACTAAATTTACACATAAATTGCATTTTCTGGTCCTCGGACCATACAAACCTGTACTCCTGGTTCTTCAGACGTGTGCACGCGGGCGTTCCGCGTCCGTTGGTACCGCTCCTGTAGTTCCCGGAAGAGTAGTTCTCCTGAAAAACAACTTTTAGTCTCAGTTAAGTAGGTACAGTTTCACGTTTTTCAGTGTTTATTCAAAATTTTTCCAAGGAGGCCTGTATAGCTGCTCACACCACCTTGTGGAGTACGTCGGGACCTATCCGTAGGTACCTCTCGCGCCCCGCTAGGGTCCCTAATAACCGAGAAAAACACAATTTTAATAATTTCTCATTTTCCTAGGGAAAAATCATTTTCTCTGTTTCCGGGTTTTTCTAAATTTTCACAGGATATCCCTATAGGTGACGTCGAGACCTCCTCGCCGGTACCCCACTCGACCAGCTGGGACTTGTGGTTCGCCAGCAATCAGCTTTCCAAGTTCGAGGGGTGAGGACCGAGGTTACCTTAGGGCAGCAATTTTGTATCAAATTGACTGTAAACAGTATCACATACGTAATTACATTGATAAAATCTATAAATAAATACCAAGTGTGCTATACCATTGGAAGCGTAACGCCGTCGTCTACACGACGCGATAAAAATTTTGGACAGTTTCCATATTGAAAACTCAAGTTTTCATAGATTTTCATAAATTTTCACACTTTGTTTCCAGTCAAACACTTTTAAAATCTGTTTTTTATAGGGACGCATAGCGATATTTCTATACCATCAGGTGCGCGACGTTAATACCTACCTCTCGACGCCCCGCAAGGGTATATAACACCAATATATCATCATCAGCATCAGGCCGACCTCCTAAAATTCAATAAATTTACTAAATTTACACATAAATTGCATTTTCTGGTCCTCGGACCATACAAACCTGTACTCCTGGTTCTTCAGACGTGTGCACGCGGGCGTTCCGCGTCCGTTGGTACCGCTCCTGTAGTTCCCGGAAGAGTAGTTCTCCTGAAAAACAACTTTTAGTCTCAGTTAAGTAGGTACAGTTTCACGTTTTTCAGTGTTTATTCAAAATTTTTCCAAGGAGGCCTGTATAGCTGCTCACACCACCTTGTGGAGTACGTCGGGACCTATCCGTAGGTACCTCTCGCGCCCCGCTAGGGTCCCTAATAACCGAGAAAAACACAATTTTAATAATTTCTCATTTTCCTAGGGAAAAATCATTTTCTCTGTTTCCGGGTTTTTCTAAATTTTCACAGGATATCCCTATAGGTGACGTCGAGACCTCCTCGCCGGTACCCCACTCGACCAGCTGGGACTTGTGGTTCGCCAGCAATCAGCTTTCCAAGTTCGAGGGGTGAGGACCGAGGTTACCTTAGGGCAGCAATTTTGTATCAAATTGACTGTAAACAGTATCACATACGTAATTACATTGATAAAATCTATAAATAAATACCAAGTGTGCTATACCATTGGAAGCGTAACGCCGTCGTCTACACGACGCGATAAAAATTTTGGACAGTTTCCATATTGAAAACTCAAGTTTTCATAGATTTTCATAAATTTTCACACTTTGTTTCCAGTCAAACACTTTTAAAATCTGTTTTTTATAGGGACGCATAGCGATATTTCTATACCATCAGGTGCGCGACGTTAATACCTACCTCTCGACGCCCCGCAAGGGTATATAACACCAATATATCATCATCAGCATCAGGCCGACCTCCTAAAATTCAATAAATTTACTAAATTTACACATAAATTGCATTTTCTGGTCCTCGGACCATACAAACCTGTACTCCTGGTTCTTCAGACGTGTGCACGCGGGCGTTCCGCGTCCGTTGGTACCGCTCCTGTAGTTCCCGGAAGAGTAGTTCTCCTGAAAAACAACTTTTAGTCTCAGTTAAGTAGGTACAGTTTCACGTTTTTCAGTGTTTATTCAAAATTTTTCCAAGGAGGCCTGTATAGCTGCTCACACCACCTTGTGGAGTACGTCGGGACCTATCCGTAGGTACCTCTCGCGCCCCGCTAGGGTCCCTAATAACCGAGAAAAACACAATTTTAATAATTTCTCATTTTCCTAGGGAAAAATCATTTTCTCTGTTTCCGGGTTTTTCTAAATTTTCACAGGATATCCCTATAGGTGACGTCGAGACCTCCTCGCCGGTACCCCACTCGACCAGCTGGGACTTGTGGTTCGCCAGCAATCAGCTTTCCAAGTTCGAGGGGTGAGGACCGAGGTTACCTTAGGGCAGCAATTTTGTATCAAATTGACTGTAAACAGTATCACATACGTAATTACATTGATAAAATCTATAAATAAATACCAAGTGTGCTATACCATTGGAAGCGTAACGCCGTCGTCTACACGACGCGATAAAAATTTTGGACAGTTTCCATATTGAAAACTCAAGTTTTCATAGATTTTCATAAATTTTCACACTTTGTTTCCAGTCAAACACTTTTAAAATCTGTTTTTTATAGGGACGCATAGCGATATTTCTATACCATCAGGTGCGCGACGTTAATACCTACCTCTCGACGCCCCGCAAGGGTATATAACACCAATATATCATCATCAGCATCAGGCCGACCTCCTAAAATTCAATAAATTTACTAAATTTACACATAAATTGCATTTTCTGGTCCTCGGACCATACAAACCTGTACTCCTGGTTCTTCAGACGTGTGCACGCGGGCGTTCCGCGTCCGTTGGTACCGCTCCTGTAGTTCCCGGAAGAGTAGTTCTCCTGAAAAACAACTTTTAGTCTCAGTTAAGTAGGTACAGTTTCACGTTTTTCAGTGTTTATTCAAAATTTTTCCAAGGAGGCCTGTATAGCTGCTCACACCACCTTGTGGAGTACGTCGGGACCTATCCGTAGGTACCTCTCGCGCCCCGCTAGGGTCCCTAATAACCGAGAAAAACACAATTTTAATAATTTCTCATTTTCCTAGGGAAAAATCATTTTCTCTGTTTCCGGGTTTTTCTAAATTTTCACAGGATATCCCTATAGGTGACGTCGAGACCTCCTCGCCGGTACCCCACTCGACCAGCTGGGACTTGTGGTTCGCCAGCAATCAGCTTTCCAAGTTCGAGGGGTGAGGACCGAGGTTACCTTAGGGCAGCAATTTTGTATCAAATTGACTGTAAACAGTATCACATACGTAATTACATTGATAAAATCTATAAATAAATACCAAGTGTGCTATACCATTGGAAGCGTAACGCCGTCGTCTACACGACGCGATAAAAATTTTGGACAGTTTCCATATTGGAAAACTCAAGTTTTCATAGATTTTCATAAATTTTCACACTTTGTTTCCAGTCAAACACTTTTAAAATCTGTTTTTTATAGGGACGCATAGCGATATTTCTATACCATCAGGTGCGCGACGTTAATACCTACCTCTCGACGCCCCGCAAGGGTATATAACACCAATATATCATCATCAGCATCAGGCCGACCTCCTAAAATTCAATAAATTTACTAAATTTACACATAAATTGCATTTTCTGGTCCTCGGACCATACAAACCTGTACTCCTGGTTCTTCAGACGTGTGCACGCGGGCGTTCCGCGTCCGTTGGTACCGCTCCTGTAGTTCCCGGAAGAGTAGTTCTCCTGAAAAACAACTTTTAGTCTCAGTTAAGTAGGTACAGTTTCACGTTTTTCAGTGTTTATTCAAAATTTTTCCAAGGAGGCCTGTATAGCTGCTCACACCACCTTGTGGAGTACGTCGGGACCTATCCGTAGGTACCTCTCGCGCCCCGCTAGGGTCCCTAATAACCGAGAAAAACACAATTTTAATAATTTCTCATTTTCCTAGGGAAAAATCATTTTCTCTGTTTCCGGGTTTTTCTAAATTTTCACAGGATATCCCTATAGGTGACGTCGAGACCTCCTCGCCGGTACCCCACTCGACCAGCTGGGACTTGTGGTTCGCCAGCAATCAGCTTTCCAAGTTCGAGGGGTGAGGACCGAGGTTACCTTAGGGCAGCAATTTTGTATCAAATTGACTGTAAACAGTATCACATACGTAATTACATTGATAAAATCTATAAATAAATACCAAGTGTGCTATACCATTGGAAGCGTAACGCCGTCGTCTACACGACGCGATAAAATTTTGGACAGTTTCCATATTGAAAACTCAAGTTTTCATAGATTTTCATAAATTTTCACACTTTGTTTCCAGTCAAACACTTTTAAAATCTGTTTTTTATAGGGACGCATAGCGATATTTCTATACCATCAGGTGCGCGACGTTAATACCTACCTCTCGACGCCCCGCAAGGGTATATAACACCAATATATCATCATCAGCATCAGGCCGACCTCCTAAAATTCAATAAATTTACTAAATTTACACATAAATTGCATTTTCTGGTCCTCGGACCATACAAACCTGTACTCCTGGTTCTTCAGACGTGTGCACGCGGGCGTTCCGCGTCCGTTGGTACCGCTCCTGTAGTTCCCGGAAGAGTAGTTCTCCTGAAAAACAACTTTTAGTCTCAGTTAAGTAGGTACAGTTTCACGTTTTTCAGTGTTTATTCAAAATTTTTCCAAGGAGGCCTGTATAGCTGCTCACACCACCTTGTGGAGTACGTCGGGACCTATCCGTAGGTACCTCTCGCGCCCCGCTAGGGTCCCTAATAACCGAGAAAAACACAATTTTAATAATTTCTCATTTTCCTAGGGAAAAATCATTTTCTCTGTTTCCGGGTTTTTCTAAATTTTCACAGGATATCCCTATAGGTGACGTCGAGACCTCCTCGCCGGTACCCCACTCGACCAGCTGGGACTTGTGGTTCGCCAGCAATCAGCTTTCCAAGTTCGAGGGGTGAGGACCGAGGTTACCTTAGGGCAGCAATTTTGTATCAAATTGACTGTAAACAGTATCACATACGTAATTACATTGATAAAATCTATAAATAAATACCAAGTGTGCTATACCATTGGAAGCGTAACGCCGTCGTCTACACGACGCGATAAAAATTTTGGACAGTTTCCATATTGAAAACTCAAGTTTTCATAGATTTTCATAAATTTTCACACTTTGTTTCCAGTCAAACACTTTTAAAATCTGTTTTTTATAGGGACGCATAGCGATATTTCTATACCATCAGGTGCGCGACGTTAATACCTACCTCTCGACGCCCCGCAAGGGTATATAACACCAATATATCATCATCAGCATCAGGCCGACCTCCTAAAATTCAATAAATTTACTAAATTTACACATAAATTGCATTTTCTGGTCCTCGGACCATACAAACCTGTACTCCTGGTTCTTCAGACGTGTGCACGCGGGCGTTCCGCGTCCGTTGGTACCGCTCCTGTAGTTCCCGGAAGAGTAGTTCTCCTGAAAAACAACTTTTAGTCTCAGTTAAGTAGGTACAGTTTCACGTTTTTCAGTGTTTATTCAAAATTTTTCCAAGGAGGCCTGTATAGCTGCTCACACCACCTTGTGGAGTACGTCGGGACCTATCCGTAGGTACCTCTCGCGCCCCGCTAGGGTCCCTAATAACCGAGAAAAACACAATTTTAATAATTTCTCATTTTCCTAGGGAAAAATCATTTTCTCTGTTTCCGGGTTTTTCTAAATTTTCACAGGATATCCCTATAGGTGACGTCGAGACCTCCTCGCCGGTACCCCACTCGACCAGCTGGGACTTGTGGTTCGCCAGCAATCAGCTTTCCAAGTTCGAGGGGTGAGGACCGAGGTTACCTTAGGGCAGCAATTTTGTATCAAATTGACTGTAAACAGTATCACATACGTAATTACATTGATAAAATCTATAAATAAATACCAAGTGTGCTATACCATTGGAAGCGTAACGCCGTCGTCTACACGACGCGATAAAAATTTTGGACAGTTTCCATATTGAAAACTCAAGTTTTCATAGATTTTCATAAATTTTCACACTTTGTTTCCAGTCAAACACTTTTAAAATCTGTTTTTTATAGGGACGCATAGCGATATTTCTATACCATCAGGTGCGCGACGTTAATACCTACCTCTCGACGCCCCGCAAGGGTATATAACACCAATATATCATCATCAGCATCAGGCCGACCTCCTAAAATTCAATAAATTTACTAAATTTACACATAAATTGCATTTTCTGGTCCTCGGACCATACAAACCTGTACTCCTGGTTCTTCAGACGTGTGCACGCGGGCGTTCCGCGTCCGTTGGTACCGCTCCTGTAGTTCCCGGAAGAGTAGTTCTCCTGAAAAACAACTTTTAGTCTCAGTTAAGTAGGTACAGTTTCACGTTTTTCAGTGTTTATTCAAAATTTTTCCAAGGAGGCCTGTATAGCTGCTCACACCACCTTGTGGAGTACGTCGGGACCTATCCGTAGGTACCTCTCGCGCCCCGCTAGGGTCCCTAATAACCGAGAAAAACACAATTTTAATAATTTCTCATTTTCCTAGGGAAAAATCATTTTCTCTGTTTCCGGGTTTTTCTAAATTTTCACAGGATATCCCTATAGGTGACGTCGAGACCTCCTCGCCGGTACCCCACTCGACCAGCTGGGACTTGTGGTTCGCCAGCAATCAGCTTTCCAAGTTCGAGGGGTGAGGACCGAGAGTTACCTTAGGGCAGCAATTTTGTATCAAATTGACTGTAAACAGTATCACATACGTAATTACATTGATAAAATCTATAAATAAATACCAAGTGTGCTATACCATTGGAAGCGTAACGCCGTCGTCTACACGACGCGATAAAAATTTTGGACAGTTTCCATATTGAAAACTCAAGTTTTCATAGATTTTCATAAATTTTCACACTTTGTTTCCAGTCAAACACTTTTAAAATCTGTTTTTTATAGGGACGCATAGCGATATTTCTATACCATCAGGTGCGCGACGTTAATACCTACCTCTCGACGCCCCGCAAGGGTATATAACACCAATATATCATCATCAGCATCAGGCCGACCTCCTAAAATTCAATAAATTTACTAAATTTACACATAAATTGCATTTTCTGGTCCTCGGACCATACAAACCTGTACTCCTGGTTCTTCAGACGTGTGCACGCGGGCGTTCCGCGTCCGTTGGTACCGCTCCTGTAGTTCCCGGAAGAGTAGTTCTCCTGAAAAACAACTTTTAGTCTCAGTTAAGTAGGTACAGTTTCACGTTTTTCAGTGTTTATTCAAAATTTTTCCAAGGAGGCCTGTATAGCTGCTCACACCACCTTGTGGAGTACGTCGGGACCTATCCGTAGGTACCTCTCGCGCCCCGCTAGGGTCCCTAATAACCGAGAAAAACACAATTTTAATAATTTCTCATTTTCCTAGGGAAAAATCATTTTCTCTGTTTCCGGGTTTTTCTAAATTTTCACAGGATATCCCTATAGGTGACGTCGAGACCTCCTCGCCGGTACCCCACTCGACCAGCTGGGACTTGTGGTTCGCCAGCAATCAGCTTTCCAAGTTCGAGGGGTGAGGACCGAGGTTACCTTAGGGCAGCAATTTTGTATCAAATTGACTGTAAACAGTATCACATACGTAATTACATTGATAAAATCTATAAATAAATACCAAGTGTGCTATACCATTGGAAGCGTAACGCCGTCGTCTACACGACGCGATAAAAATTTTGGACAGTTTCCATATTGAAAACTCAAGTTTTCATAGATTTTCATAAATTTTCACACTTTGTTTCCAGTCAAACACTTTTAAAATCTGTTTTTTATAGGGACGCATAGCGATATTTCTATACCATCAGGTGCGCGACGTTAATACCTACCTCTCGACGCCCCGCAAGGGTATATAACACCAATATATCATCATCAGCATCAGGCCGACCTCCTAAAATTCAATAAATTTACTAAATTTACACATAAATTGCATTTTCTGGTCCTCGGACCATACAAACCTGTACTCCTGGTTCTTCAGACGTGTGCACGCGGGCGTTCCGCGTCCGTTGGTACCGCTCCTGTAGTTCCCGGAAGAGTAGTTCTCCTGAAAAACAACTTTTAGTCTCAGTTAAGTAGGTACAGTTTCACGTTTTTCAGTGTTTATTCAAAATTTTTCCAAGGAGGCCTGTATAGCTGCTCACACCACCTTGTGGAGTACGTCGGGACCTATCCGTAGGTACCTCTCGCGCCCCGCTAGGGTCCCTAATAACCGAGAAAAACACAATTTTAATAATTTCTCATTTTCCTAGGGAAAAATCATTTTCTCTGTTTCCGGGTTTTTCTAAATTTTCACAGGATATCCCTATAGGTGACGTCGAGACCTCCTCGCCGGTACCCCACTCGACCAGCTGGGACTTGTGGTTCGCCAGCAATCAGCTTTCCAAGTTCGAGGGGTGAGGACCGAGGTTACCTTAGGGCAGCAATTTTGTATCAAATTGACTGTAAACAGTATCACATACGTAATTACATTGATAAAATCTATAAATAAATACCAAGTGTGCTATACCATTGGAAGCGTAACGCCGTCGTCTACACGACGCGATAAAAATTTTGGACAGTTTCCATATTGAAAACTCAAGTTTTCATAGATTTTCATAAATTTTCACACTTTGTTTCCAGTCAAACACTTTTAAAATCTGTTTTTTATAGGGACGCATAGCGATATTTCTATACCATCAGGTGCGCGACGTTAATACCTACCTCTCGACGCCCCGCAAGGGTATATAACACCAATATATCATCATCAGCATCAGGCCGACCTCCTAAAATTCAATAAATTTACTAAATTTACACATAAATTGCATTTTCTGGTCCTCGGACCATACAAACCTGTACTCCTGGTTCTTCAGACGTGTGCACGCGGGCGTTCCGCGTCCGTTGGTACCGCTCCTGTAGTTCCCGGAAGAGTAGTTCTCCTGAAAAACAACTTTTAGTCTCAGTTAAGTAGGTACAGTTTCACGTTTTTCAGTGTTTATTCAAAATTTTTCCAAGGAGGCCTGTATAGCTGCTCACACCACCTTGTGGAGTACGTCGGGACCTATCCGTAGGTACCTCTCGCGCCCCGCTAGGGTCCCTAATAACCGAGAAAAACACAATTTTAATAATTTCTCATTTTCCTAGGGAAAAATCATTTTCTCTGTTTCCGGGTTTTTCTAAATTTTCACAGGATATCCCTATAGGTGACGTCGAGACCTCCTCGCCGGTACCCCACTCGACCAGCTGGGACTTGTGGTTCGCCAGCAATCAGCTTTCCAAGTTCGAGGGGTGAGGACCGAGGTTACCTTAGGGCAGCAATTTTGTATCAAATTGACTGTAAACAGTATCACATACGTAATTACATTGATAAAATCTATAAATAAATACCAAGTGTGCTATACCATTGGAAGCGTAACGCCGTCGTCTACACGACGCGATAAAAATTTTGGACAGTTTCCATATTGAAAACTCAAGTTTTCATAGATTTTCATAAATTTTCACACTTTGTTTCCAGTCAAACACTTTTAAAATCTGTTTTTTATAGGGACGCATAGCGATATTTCTATACCATCAGGTGCGCGACGTTAATACCTACCTCTCGACGCCCCGCAAGGGTATATAACACCAATATATCATCATCAGCATCAGGCCGACCTCCTAAAATTCAATAAATTTACTAAATTTACACATAAATTGCATTTTCTGGTCCTCGGACCATACAAACCTGTACTCCTGGTTCTTCAGACGTGTGCACGCGGGCGTTCCGCGTCCGTTGGTACCGCTCCTGTAGTTCCCGGAAGAGTAGTTCTCCTGAAAAACAACTTTTAGTCTCAGTTAAGTAGGTACAGTTTCACGTTTTTCAGTGTTTATTCAAAATTTTTCCAAGGAGGCCTGTATAGCTGCTCACACCACCTTGTGGAGTACGTCGGGACCTATCCGTAGGTACCTCTCGCGCCCGCTAGGGTCCCTAATAACCGAGAAAAACACAATTTTAATAATTTCTCATTTTCCTAGGGAAAAATCATTTTCTCTGTTTCCGGGTTTTTCTAAATTTTCACAGGATATCCCTATAGGTGACGTCGAGACCTCCTCGCCGGTACCCCACTCGACCAGCTGGGACTTGTGGTTCGCCAGCAATCAGCTTTCCAAGTTCGAGGGGTGAGGACCGAGGTTACCTTAGGGCAGCAATTTTGTATCAAATTGACTGTAAACAGTATCACATACGTAATTACATTGATAAAATCTATAAATAAATACCAAGTGTGCTATACCATTGGAAGCGTAACGCCGTCGTCTACACGACGCGATAAAAATTTTGGACAGTTTCCATATTGAAAACTCAAGTTTTCATAGATTTTCATAAATTTTCACACTTTGTTTCCAGTCAAACACTTTTAAAATCTGTTTTTTATAGGGACGCATAGCGATATTTCTATACCATCAGGTGCGCGACGTTAATACCTACCTCTCGACGCCCCGCAAGGGTATATAACACCAATATATCATCATCAGCATCAGGCCGACCTCCTAAAATTCAATAAATTTACTAAATTTACACATAAATTGCATTTTCTGGTCCTCGGACCATACAAACCTGTACTCCTGGTTCTTCAGACGTGTGCACGCGGGCGTTCCGCGTCCGTTGGTACCGCTCCTGTAGTTCCCGGAAGAGTAGTTCTCCTGAAAAACAACTTTTAGTCTCAGTTAAGTAGGTACAGTTTCACGTTTTTCAGTGTTTATTCAAAATTTTTCCAAGGAGGCCTGTATAGCTGCTCACACCACCTTGTGGAGTACGTCGGGACCTATCCGTAGGTACCTCTCGCGCCCCGCTAGGGTCCCTAATAACCGAGAAAAACACAATTTTAATAATTTCTCATTTTCCTAGGGAAAAATCATTTTCTCTGTTTCCGGTTTTTCTAAATTTTCACAGGATATCCCTATAGGTGACGTCGAGACCTCCTCGCCGGTACCCCACTCGACCAGCTGGGACTTGTGGTTCGCCAGCAATCAGCTTTCCAAGTTCGAGGGGTGAGGACCGAGGTTACCTTAGGGCAGCAATTTTGTATCAAATTGACTGTAAACAGTATCACATACGTAATTACATTGATAAAATCTATAAATAAATACCAAGTGTGCTATACCATTGGAAGCGTAACGCCGTCGTCTACACGACGCGATAAAAATTTTGGACAGTTTCCATATTGAAAACTCAAGTTTTCATAGATTTTCATAAATTTTCACACTTTGTTTCCAGTCAAACACTTTTAAAATCTGTTTTTTATAGGGACGCATAGCGATATTTCTATACCATCAGGTGCGCGACGTTAATACCTACCTCTCGACGCCCCGCAAGGGTATATAACACCAATATATCATCATCAGCATCAGGCCGACCTCCTAAAATTCAATAAATTTACTAAATTTACACATAAATTGCATTTTCTGGTCCTCGGACCATACAAACCTGTACTCCTGGTTCTTCAGACGTGTGCACGCGGGCGTTCCGCGTCCGTTGGTACCGCTCCTGTAGTTCCGGAAGAGTAGTTCTCCTGAAAAACAACTTTTAGTCTCAGTTAAGTAGGTACAGTTTCACGTTTTTCAGTGTTTATTCAAAATTTTTCCAAGGAGGCCTGTATAGCTGCTCACACCACCTTGTGGAGTACGTCGGGACCTATCCGTAGGTACCTCTCGCGCCCCGCTAGGGTCCCTAATAACCGAGAAAAACACAATTTTAATAATTTCTCATTTTCCTAGGGAAAAATCATTTTCTCTGTTTCCGGGTTTTTCTAAATTTTCACAGGATATCCCTATAGGTGACGTCGAGACCTCCTCGC